>VDFB02252616.1:31463664-31517878 GCA_007258455.2 Sequoia sempervirens
CTCTACAGTCACCCACATCGTTGTCCTCACCTTCAATCAAGGTGAGAACCATACATATAGACATTGGTGATTCCAAGTAATTCATTACATAATTCATCACATGTATTGCACAACAAATTGCATGTAGAGAGGAGGCGATAATATTGTTTGTAGATCTTCTCTTGTGCACTATGTGGGGAACTATATCTCTGCATAGAAGGCTATGTCATGTTTGAAACGAATAGGCCAATAGCAAACTTGTAGGTCACCAATAGCATGTTGTCATGGATGGTGTGTCTAGAGTTGATAGAAATCCATGAGTAGAGGCACATGGACTTTCAAAAATTACAGTACTTGTAAATATCAATCCCTAACTTGTAGGATCTTTACATGCATTACTAAAGTGTTATCTATCCTCCAAACAATTAACTTAAGCAAGGTGGATTCCACCTTCCATGTGGGCGCCCCATGTGCTCCTATTTTGTAGGAGCTCTTCTTGGGCGTCGCCACATGTTCCTATCATTTAGGAGTAATTAGAAATGTCAATTTACATGTTCATCTCTTTCAAATTTGATCTTTTTCTAATCCTAGTGTTGGGGAACACTTTCCAAGGACTTAGGAGATACATGAAATGTGTTTAGGATTGCAATTAAATGGCATCTTATTCCCAATAATCACTTTGTGAGATACCTCTTGCATGGTCACATGCCACTCACTAGAACACTTGTCATGTGAGTTAACAAGTGTTCCATCATCAAAGGGTTAGTTAGTCATTGTGTTTGACTCATGACTATCTTCACCACCTTTCCTATATAATCAAGGTTATATTGTACATTCAAATCAACTCTTTTATAAACTCTTTGATAATAGAAATTAGGTTTATTATTGTGTGAGTATTTTGAAAGTTTTTGGTTTTTTTCTTTATTATCTTGGAAATCATAACACAATCAAGAAAATTAATACAATCATTATGAATATAATTAAGAGGATCCACGTACAATATATTTCTATATGACTTGATTCATCATGTTGAGAAGCTAAAGATTCATTTCCTTTGTCATTAAAATGCTCTCCACTCGAAGAACATTATTGTTAATGAGATCTTGTATTTTATACTATAGTGCTATGCTCCTTCCATCAATATGTTTATGTGTTTAGTGATAATAAAAATAATAAATAGCAATGGAATGTAGGTCACTTTCAGATGAATCAATTGATTTGATAGAATGTAAGGTGATAAGTTGATTTAAACTTTTTTATAACACAATATATAGAGGATGTGCCAATCTAGTGAATTTTCTACACTCTTTTAGTTATAGTTGAATGGCGTGAACACAAGAGTCATTGCTAGCATTAGAATTATGCTTGAACTTAACCTCATTTGCCCCTTTGAAACTTGAAGTTTATTGAAATCTATGGGATGAGGAGTGTAGGAGATTATTTTCTAACAATATAAGATAAAAATGGTGGGCATTGATACATAACTTGAAAAATGAATTATAACTATTGAAATTTACTTTTTCTATTATGATGGGTAAAAAACCATCAATAGATAAATATTTAATTCTAATATCTAGTGAAATCTATGATGTATGCAATTATGTAGGTTTTAACTCAAAAAATAACTATTTTTGAACATCTTGATAAATATCATAATTTGATACACTGTCAAAATACCTACTAATTATCATTAACAACTAGTGGTTCACTCATATTAGCTAACATGATTTTAAATCTAAGAACCTAATCATTGATTTTCTTATTAGATCCTTGCTTACCTTTTGCTATTTTGACAAATATCACTAGCCACAATATTGTGTTCATCAATGTTCAACAAAGGTATTAGATAAGTCCTCAAATGAATGAATTGATTCAAGGGATAAATAACTAAACCAATTAAAGACATGCACTATCAAGGTATGTGGAAATAATTTGGCAAGTAATTTCTCATGGTAAAATTAATATAAACATATTGTTAGGGAAAAATGTATGTGATTCAATGGATCATCTCTACTATCATACATTGTAAAACTAGGAAAGACAAATATATACTTACTAGAGGGTAAGTCAATGCCATAAGCTAATGGATTATCAATAAATCAATTTTTACATCCCTTTTAGGAGAATTTAAAAATTATTGATCTACATGTTTGTATATGTTGAAAATTAGTCATGATGGTATCCAAAAGAATGCATGGTATCTAGAAGAAGCAAAAGGAATGAAAGTAGATAAAGGACTGGAAGAAACACAAGAAATATGTGTGTTCAAAGGGAGAGTGGTAGAACCCTATGGGATATGTAGTCAAAGGAGAAGTACATAGAGGTTGAGACTTAGTGTTTTATGTACCTTAGAACTAGGTATAATAATGAAGGATATGACTATGAATGTGGTAGGTAAGGGTTGCACAACACAAGGTATGTGAAAGGCATGAAATGAGACATAGAGGACGGATAGGAGCTCAAATAAAAGATTTGGAAGGGAAAGTGATGCAAATTAGCTAGGGTTTGAGTTAAAGATTGGGAACTCACAAAAAAAGTATAGAAAGATGGATAGAACCTAAGGATCAGGGAAATATAACCCACCATATGAGGCACTTGTGTATTATCAACAAATTTTCCTATAGTGTTGATTGTGTCCATCAATGTTGTTTAGATGCACATTAGTAAGAGCACCACTAACAAATGAAATGGACATGCCATTATCTATGATAGCTAATTGATTTCATAGGGATCTTAACTTATCAACCATCTCATATTCATTTTGATTTTCAACACTTTCAAAGAATTCATCATTCAGTCATAATATCATTCTTTCTCATTATGATCCAACTTGTGATCATCCTAGCAAGTAGAAGGAATCAAGGTCTAGTCATGGTGGAAAGATTAGGGTTAAACCTAACACTTTGAGAAAATGGAAATAAGGATCAATATGAGCTTCTTAGACATGCAAAACTAATCATAGTACTAGTGAACACAATGGCATTTCAAAAACATTAAATAAACAATTCTACCCTAAATTTTAGTTGTAGAAGTTATGGGTTCTCCAAAATTTAAAGAAATAAAATATCTATTTTAAAGATATCTAAGGATAAAACCCTAAATGGATTAAAAATTATATTCCTTTAAAGGAGAAACTAATGATAAATGTAAATAAATATTATACAAAGATAATTTAAATGATTTAGATTGAAATAAAGCTTATTTGATATTTAATGTGCTGTTGAGTTTGACTACTTTGATTGATTGAGATTTTGTGTCAAAGAACTAAAAACTAGAATTAGATCAATGATTATGAACTAATGACATATTATTTTAAATGTTAAAATTCTTAGGACTAGATTGTGCTCACGATTTGGTCCTAAGACACTTTTCTCTTGTGTTGAAACACACTTTTAGGGCCTATTATAGCTAAGGAAGTACTTAATTCTTAAAAATGATGGTGTTGAAACACACTTTTAGGGCCTATTATAGCTAAGGAAGTTCTATTGACTTCCTCGACGATAGCCAAACCCTATGAAAAATGTAACACTATTGAAAACATTATAAACAGATAATGCAAAAATGTTGATGCAATTGAGACATATTTGAGACTAAGATTGTCATTGATGTTCTAAATGCATATGCAAGATGATAATAATTTATCATTAAATGACATAAGATGATGTTTTTAAATAAACATCCTAAATGAATAGCTTGAGACCTTTGGCATGAAATCAACAACTAATAGTTAATATCCTAAAAATTTGACCTAAGAAGTGAGAGATTACAAATATTTAAAATAGAGGACTAGATCATGGGTGTAGTTTTTTCTATGTGATAAGACTACATGGGTGATCTAGTCAAAACAAGTAAAAATAAAAGATTTAGCATAAGAAATTGATTGGTTCAAATTATGATCAATTAGTGCATTTAAAGAAATAAATTATATGTGAGGACCAAATTAACAATATCCATAGAATGGAAAAATAAAGATGTACAACTGCACATAATGCATTTGTGTACCTTATAAAAACAAGTCAAATGGATAAATTTGGAAACAATATTATGATCTTGTAGATTTTAAATAAAATAAAATTATTTGTAGAATCAACTATATGAATGACATGTATGAATCACAAATAGGTTGTTTACTAAAACCACCAATGGTCAAATCCAAAGAGGGTTATAATTCAAAAATTGAGATTTCTTCTTGAAACATATTTTAGAATTGTCAATACATTTACCATTTAGAAAGAAGAAGCCACTAATAATTCCAAGTTAGAAAAGTGGTTACCTTTTCAACTTTGTTCTTAGTGTGTTCTCAAGGATTTGAAAAGAATCAACCTATTGATTTGTGTTGATTTCATGAGTAGAGTCTAAAATTGAAATTTCTTCTATTGAGGGAAAAAGATCAAGGGTATATGTTTTGATAAAGTTGCTTCTATCAATGGGTTCTTGGTCTATGGGTGGAGTTGAAAGGTTCCAAATTGGCCCACCAGGGATCAAGTCTTGCTGAGTGCAAAGGCTCCGACACCAAAAAAGGGATGAGGTCGGGATCCAGCCCAAGAAGGCTCGTGCTCCCGTATCAGGTTGCTAAAAAGAATTTGTGGATGACCTCCATTAATAAAAAAAAAAATAAAAAAAAATAGAGTTGCTTCCAGCATGATCTTGACCCCGTCTCTTATGATGTTAAAGGTTTGAAACTCAATATAACTTGATCTTTGATGTGGGCATTGGGTTGATTTGGTTTATACCTATGGAAGTGTCATCTGGGTTGAATTATTCAGTCTCTATGATCAATATAAATTTTGAGCAGAATAATCTGCTGTAGGAGAAGTGAGAATCAGAGCTCAAGATTGTGGTGGAAGTAGATTTAAGGACAATGCACTTTTCCCAGGCTTCAATTATATCATGTGCCATACACCCTTCGTCTCAATCTCAATCTCACAACATCACGTAGGGAGGGTGTGATGAAGGAGGTGCGACAAATTCTGCTCACTACACATAACGCCACTATACAATCTTCTATCAGTCTCATACTATTGCCGACCTGTGTAACCAAAAGTGCGCTTTCACAATGTAAACAAATCTACTCTCTCATCAATCACAGGGGATTCTCATTTGCTACATGTACTATTTTTCAAAATAACCTTATCAACATGTATGTTAAGTGCGGTAATTGCGTCGAAGCCCGTAAAGTGTTTGATGGAATGACAGAACGAGACGTCTCCTCATGGAATACCATAATTGCAGCTTACGGAAGACGTGGTTATCCTCACCAGGCACTGGCTCTGTTTCACAAAATGCAACAAACAGTTGTTCAACCCGATCGGTTCACCTTTTCCAGCATACTCCAAGCCTGTGCTAAAATAAGGGCTTTGGAACAGGGTATGAACTTCCATCGAGGTGTAATAGAAATGGGATTTTTGTCTGATGTGGTAATTGTGAATACTCTGATAGACATGTATGCAAAATGTGGAAGCGTACACAAGGCACGTGAATTGTTTGACAAAATGCCTCAGAGGAGTGTGATCTCGTGGAATGCTATGATTGCAGGGTATGCTCAAAATGGTGTACTTGATAAGGCTTTAAGGATTTTCGATGAAATGCCGCAAAAAAATGTGGTCTCGTGGAATGCTACGATTGCAGGGTGTGCACAAAATGGTGTTATTGATCTGGCTCTGAGGATTTTCAAAGAAATGCCTCGACCAGATGTCATCTCATGGAATGCCATTGTTTCGGGATACGCGCGAGATGGACTTGTTGAAAAGGCCTTGGAGACGTTTAAGCGAATTCGACTGGCAGGTTTAAAGCCAAATTCCTCAACCTTTGCTAGCATCCTCCCAGCCTGTGCCAAAATGGGAGCTTTGGAACAGGGTATGGACATCCATCAAAGCATAATCGAAAGCGGATTTATTTCAGATGTTGTAGCTGTAAGTGCCCTGGTAGATATGTATGCAAAATGTGGGAGCATACAGAAGGCTCGTAAACTGTTTGACAAAATGACTCAAAGAAATGTGATCTCATGGAATGCTATGATTGCAGGATATGCACAAAATGGATTTTCCCAGGACGCTCTCAAACTCTTTGAACTAATGAAAAAATCTGGAATGCACCCTGATCATGTAAGCTTCGCTTGTATTTTATTTGCATGTAGCCATGCAGGTTTAGTGGATAAGGGTTGTAAATACTTCAACGACATGACTGCTGCATATTGCATTACACCAACGATTGACCATTATGTGTGCCTGGTTGACCTTCTTGGCCGTGCTGGCTATCTTGAGGAAACTCTCAACTTTATTATCAAAATGCCAATTAAGCCTATGGTGGTTGTTTGGATATGTTTGCTTGGTGCCTGTCGATCATATAAGAATATAGAGTTAGGAGTATTTACAGCAACTCTCCTTTCTGAGCTGGATCCTGGAAACACTGCGACTTATGTTCCCCTGTCAAACATCTATGCAGAATTGGGCAGGTGGGATGAGGTTCAAAAGGTAAGGAGATTGATGAAAGATAGAGGAGTTAAAAAGATACCTGGATGTAGTTGGATAGAAGTCCATAAAGTAGTACATTCTTTTTGCGTAAGAGTCGGATCTCACCCATAGGCACAGGAGATCTATGTAAAGTTGGAGACATTGCCTCAGAAGACTAAAATCAGGGCGCCTTCCACATTTAAGACATACAAAATGATGTAGAGGAAAAATAAAAGTTGAATTTGAATTGATTAGTGGTTGAATTTGAATTGCTAAACATATGTTACAACTTTTTTAGCGGTCAAGAATCTTCAGAGTATGTGTTGACTGCCACACTGCAACCAAGTTTATCTCCAAGATTGTGCAAGGAAAAATTCTGTGAGATGCGAACAGCTCTGTTATTCCAAACAAAGACAATATCTTTGCAGAGATTAGATGTGATCCTCGGTGAAAAAATCTGTATAGACTTGCACTATAACAGTCTGTAAGTATTTCAAACCTGTAGTTATAAGAAGGAATTAGGTTTTATTTACTATTGTAAAATGTGTTACTTTCCAAGTTTTTGTGTCTCCAGAACACACTATTGACTTCATAAAATCAGATACATTCAATGTACATTAAACTGTTTTTCAGGAAGCATGTACATCTGTGGATTGTAAAGGTGGAGATTGGAAGCGGAGGATGGAAAAGAGCAAAAAGGATTTGAATGCTTGAAGGAAATGGATAGATGGTTGACCAGCAGAAAATCTTTGAGAAATGGTTAAGATCGATTCAGTGGTTGGAGATGGGAGATGATGGGAAGAGCATCTTTCATAGTTCTTTACTCCAAGTTTTGTCAATTTGTATTGTATTTTTTCTGGGTTACTTTGTATTATCTTGTGCTTATGCCAGTTCTGCCAGTTGGGATTAAATCATGCATACCAGGTTATGCATGTAAATTTATACATGTGCAGGTGGAGTTTGTCACATTTGATGATTAGAGATTTTTAATGTCTCAAGTGTATTATTTCTTTCTGCATTTAAAAAAAAAAAATTAAAAAATTAAAAATTAATTAGAAGCAAATTATTAAATGCATTGTTTTTTAATTTCCTTTCTTCTCATGCTTTTGTTGTGATGCAGCGAAATGGGAAGAGTAGGCAGGTAAAATATTAAGCACATAAAAAACCGGCGAAAAACGATTTAAAACGAATTAATTTTTTTGAAAATGATCAACAGCTGGACATGTTTCAATTGTCTTACATTGTATCTCAGATGATGTACACCGTTGATTAGCAAAATCAGCTCGCCATTATTCAAATAGGGAACGCCTTCGGTATAATTATAATTGTAGTTCTACTTCTGCCAAATGTTAAATGCATATTAATATTAATTGTAGTTCTACATCTAATATATTAAATGCCAAATATTAGGGCAAGGTTGCTCCTCAAATATTATTAAATGCATTGTTTTTTAATTTCCTTCACAATTTTTTGTTTGAGGCAGCGAAATGGGAAGAGTTTGCAGGTAAAAATATTAAGCACATAAAAACCTGGTGGAAAACGATTTAAAATGAATTAAAAAATTGACTGACAATGATCAATGGTATACATATATATGTATGTATATGTAGATACACACAAATAAATATATATGTATATCTACATATATGTATATATAGATATATATGTATGTACATATATGTATATATATGTACACACACACACATATATCTCAAATTTTATACAATTTTTACACCATTATTGATTTGACCCTTTTTTCCAAAAATCTTCATTCGCATCCCAACTTCAAACTTAAGGTATACTTTAACACATAACTTCAGTGATATATAAATCTTAACTATAAATGAGCCAAAATATTTTAACAAATTTCATTCAAATTTTACATGTGTTCTCTTTTAGTTTATCAAATAGTTTCCCATAGTTTTAAACTTGCTCAACTGACAAACATATTATTCCTTTTGTTTGTAGGTAAAACCATGGTTTACAAATTTTGTTGCATGTCATTTGGAAATGTCTATTTGTATATGCGCATGTGCACTAATATATACCTACACTTGTCTGCATGATTAATGTCTAAATTTATAGTGATACTTAATGTATTAAAAGAACTTAGTCTGATAATTCTATGCTACAGTTTTCCCTATTACTTATAGAGCAATAAAATAGAGTACACAAGTACGTAGCAGTGTTATAATATAACACTGATAATTTGAAATAGATATAACAGAGTATGAGTATTCAACTACACTACAACAAATAAGTACTTAGTTTTAGATTTGTATAACAAAGTTTATGCACTCAATTCATTGGAGTGCTTAAAATTAATAAAATTGAGTATATACTCTTAGCTGCACTAAAATGTTGATATAAAATATAAGAACATAGTATGTGCTCTTAGTTGCACTAAAATTTTGATATGAAATATTTGACAAATATATACTTAGTATTATCACAGGCAAAGGTATTCAGTAATTCCCTTTATGGTGCGTAGACCAAGAAATAACAACACCTTTGTCTTCTTAATATTTTAACAAGTTTGTTGTTTATACTATATGGAATCAACATACTATACTTAATTTTTGAAGAACAAAGAAATAAGTTAATGGCTAGGTCAATTGGCCTCCAAAAATCACATATTATAAGGTTGGCTTACAGTTGAGACATCCAAAATAAAACATTAATTACGCCGAAGGCTTGTCCTTATTTGAGCTTCTGAAGCTCTTTTTTCTATCAATGGTTGAAAAACACGGAGGGGGCGGGTAAGAAGGTTCAGTAATCTACAACCGTTGATCCTTGAAATGGAGGCTTCACATCACGTAGGGTAACAATTATCGCAAAATTTATGATGGATGGTGAGGTAATCGACATTAGGTGAAGCAAGGGTTTTGTATGTCTTCATTGCAAAGTCTGCATAGTTTTTCTCAATGACATTGTTGATAGTTTGACACAATTTGTGCAAAAACTTGAGGTAAGTCACTTGCCTCAAACCTAAATGTGCTCTTGCCCATAATTTTCATTTTAATAAGCATACTCTAAAACCCTATCGAAATCTTATTTTCAGCCTGTAGCTCGCCAAATTGGAGAAGTGAAAGGTCAATACTAGCAAGGAACAGTTTGGAGGAGCGGAAACCAATAGCAGCGGGAAAGCAACAAAAAACATAGGATTCCTCTATTTTGTAAATCATAAATATAAAGACCAAAATCTATTGCCTTAAATTTTTTGTAGCATTGTATATATGGTCAAATTGGATTTAAGTCAATCAATTTGGGTTTTTTGTTCTAGGGTGATCCCACAATGCTGGTTTACAATTTTTGGCCAAACGGGACCTTAAAATAATTTTTTCTAACTAAATCTTCACTTTCAGGCACCTATAGCGGCTAAATCGTGAGGAATTTGAAGATGATGCAAACTAGTGATTTGTGACATTTTGTTTGTAGATTCTAAATATATATTTTTTAAAATTTTTGGAATAAGACTGTAGTTCTTTTTCCAGCTCCTTCGAAAACTAGTTTTTTTCAATAAACAACATTTTTAAGGAGTGACGCTCACTGTATAATGCATAATTTCTTTTCCATGAAGGGTCTAATTCTTTCGAATTTAGATTTGTAACTACGACATCTAGTGTTTCCAATTGGTTTCATAGTGTTTTATTGAATATTTTTTCCTTAATCAAGTTTTGAAGTCAAACCAATTACAATTCAGACATAGGTGGACCATATAACGCGTAAATTTTTTTGTATGTATAGAAATTCAATTTTTTTTGTTGGATCAAGGACTCCAATATCTAGTGCACTCATATTTTTGAATTTCTTTTTTGATAATCTACTATTTTTTCACATGTGCAGAAAAAAGAGCTTGATTTTCAGTGAAAAACCTATGTTTAATAAAACTAAAAAAACAAATACATAATAAAACCAAGACATATTAAAATTATATTCGTTGGATAGCTCGTTTTGAGGGCTACCATCATCCTTGGGTCTGTGAAGTCTCCTCCATTTTCATCCTCAACCTGAGCTTTGAAGCACAAAATTCTGGAGTTTTTTGGTGCCAAAGGGTGAGAAGGTGGGAAAAGGGGGGTTCGGGCGAACTACTAAGGGTTTGAGCGAAACCCCTTTCAAAAAAGGTTTTCTTTGTGCTTTTTGGTGGGAATGGTGGGACCTTGCATTAAATGGGTTTGCTCAAACCTGGGTTCTTGTGAACCCTCTTTTGGTTAGTTCAAACCAAATAGTTTGTTTAAACCCCAATTTTTTTTTTTTTGGCATGGGGTCATTTTTTTCAACTTTTCCTTCCTCACTCGAATTGTAAACCACTTTTGTGGCTTTACCCTCTATGAACTCTATATTTTTTTTATATTCTTTCTTGTAAATGTGTGGGGTTTGTCTTTAATGAACAATGGCCTCTTTGGTGTAGATTGACCTATATTACTATGCCTGAGCTATAAACTTTGTTTAAGGAAAAATGTTTGAGGTATTGGGCCTCCTTTATTGAAAACCTTAGCTTCATTATCTTGTAGCTACTCAGACCCCAAATACATACATTGAAGATTCTAGAAGGCATTTATTTTACTCAGCTCAACTTTTCCCTTTTGTTTGGTTTTGTGCAGAGATTTTTTTTTGTTTGAAGTTGAGATGATGTTGCAAGAATAGGTGTTAGAGTTTGCAAATTCAGTTGATTGGATGTAGTTTATTGTTTCTCACTTCTTGCTTATGAACTAAAATCTCATTTTTCACTATAGTTTTCTTTTGTTTTGTATGATGCAACCTCTTTAAGGAGGTCACAACTCCTTAAGATGGGTGACGCCCTCTTGTATAGCTGTGCCCATCTAGAGAGGCCTATTTCCCTTAAGATTTTTATTGAAGATTCTTCCTACATGGAAAAATTGTTTGAGTTCTTAGTCCCCTCTTTTCTTTTTTTTTGCTCTGGATCCCTCTATCCAATATGAATACTTCACATTCTACAGTTCCATTCAGTGTATTTAACTCTGAAAGTGTAGTTACTATGCTACAGGTATGCAAAAGCCAAAGAAATGTGTGTATGCTTTTCAAACACTCTAATTACCAAGGGTTTTGAGAGATCAATTTACTCAAGTAAAAATGGTAGATTTAAATGTAGTTTTTTCTTCTAATAGAGCAACTATTTTTTTATGAATGGGTAGCTTATGTAATTTTGAAATAAATTTCTAATTTATTTGCAATGTAACTATGTTGAATAGTGATGGTGAAAATAGAGAATAAAAAGTTGTATGGAAAAATAGATCCATCAATGTGCCTCAATGGTGTCCTGAAGTATGTTGTAGCACCCTTGCAAATACCCCCCCATCCTTTTCTAGAAGCAGTTTTACCCATATGACAAATTATAGATGCTTTCTTGGAAGTCAACTTTGTGGATGTGGATGTTTAATGCATTTTAATTTTAACTTCTTCACCATCTCCCTGAAAAAATTAAATTGGTACTACTCTCTCTGTCAATGTTTAATTTGTAGTGTTTACCTCTTGATTCACAATAAATTTTGAAAACATTATTTCATAGACACCGATCTTTTTTCTTATTTCTTAGATTCACGAAGGATTTTCTCATCATGAGGTTGTCCTAGGCTAAGGTAAGGTTTTGTTGATAAGGCAGAGGAGGTGAATATTCCACACCTCTTTGGAAGCCATGTCCTACTATAAGAAAAGCAACAAATAAGGATTCTATTAAAATTATTGTAAATAGATGGGCAAGTAGAGAATAAGTTTAAGTGATTTTCTCACCACCATAACTAAATGTGGAAATCTTAATTTTAGGTTGTAGCTCGCAAAAATGGAGATGTAAAAGTTCAATACCAACTAGGAAGAGTTTGGAGGAGTGGAAACCAATAGCAGCGAGAAAGCAACAAAATATGGTGACAACTGTTTCTACATTTATGTAGTTATGAGACACAAATTTGTATACATAACTATTAGAGGGTTGGTACAAAATCCCCTCTGAACTTATAATTATCAGAAAAACACATATTTATTTTTGGACAACAGTTTCAATCGTAGTTTTATATACATAACAAGACATATTTGATTTTTGACAACAGTTTCAATCTTAGTTTTATGTACTGGAGCATCCATAATGAATTTTTTTCTTCAAATGCTTTGAATTTCATCAAATTCTGAGTCGTTATGGAAGACAGTTGTCATTTTATTTATTTTTTGCATGCATTTTTTACTACATGAGATCTAATGGTAGATCATTTATGCAATTTTGCATTCACTTACAAGGATTTAAACACAACTCAAACAATCAAATGGGAAAATAAAAATTGCACATATTCCATTCTGATAATGCATTTAGTCCAATATATTCAAATTCTACATAATATTCATATTCCACTTTGATAATGCATTTTTTCATTTTAATGTTATATATCGAGTACGATGATATGACTGTGACCTATGAGGTCTGCATTTGATACTGGATGATAATACTAATCAAATTTTGACAATTGAATCAAGGTGATGGACTGAATGTATAATGAATAATTTTATATTCGAATTAGATCTGTCAAGAACAAAAAGGACCATCATATCATTTGAGTTCCTATTATTTAGGATCCCTTTTACTATAGTGCCTTGTCAAATTATGTAGATCTAAACTGTGCTTCCCATCCTTACCTTATTATGGCAATTTTAGACTCAAACTTTAAATGTGAATTTCTGAATTTTTATAACAAAGGAAAGTAACATGCAGTTGAATACAGTAAACTCATCTTACAAATTTATAAAGTAGTCATGATGTTGATATTCTAAAGTTTCCTATCCACATTGTAAACAAAAGGGTATGATTTGCAAAAAATCAGACCAAAATCTCTCCCTAATTGACCTTCCACAACTCTTCAGCATACCTATTGCACACCAAGGTGCCATTGCTGGTTACCTTTACTTCTTATGGAGGATAAAATAGTCTTGCCACTGACATTTTTATTAGAAAATGAATTCTTTTATCGTAGTATTATGAATTTCAAAAAATAATGATTTCAATACCTACAAGTTCTTCTATAACTTTCTATTTCTATCAACAACCAAGATATATTATGATATTTATTTATTTATTGATGCTATATTCTTATATGACTTTTTTTTCCTATCAACAACCAAGATATATTATGATATATATATCTTTATTTGTTGATGACTTACAATTGAGACACATCTAAAAAAAACATTAATTTAGATCTTACTTCTTATGGAGGATAAAACAGTCCTACCATTGACATTTTCATTAACAAATAAATTATTTCATGGAAGTCTTATGAATTTCAAGAAATAATGATTTCAATACCTACAAATTCTTCTATGACTTTATGTTTTTATCAATAACCAAGATATATTATGGTATATATCTTTATTTGTTGATGGTAGATAGTCGAATTGACTTTTTGGTATTTTATATTCTACACATATTGTAATCGTATGAATATATGTATATGTATTTATATACACACATATATTTATATAATATATAAAAAAAATTACATAATTTATAAAGAGTAAACCAAGGGAGGTGTTAAATATGCATCTAAGGGTAAGTGTAGAAAGATAGGGGACTAAAAAGTTGGTCCCATCCCAAACATAATGCAAATGTATTTGGTCAATCTTAAAAATAAAACACTAAAGAGGCTAAGGTCATTTGAACTAAAACTCTCACCTTGCAAAGTATAAAGACAAAAAGCAACTAGAAGCAAACATGCATTGTGAAGATCACCTAACCACCCTAAAAATTCCATCACGACGTCCACGAGGTTGAGGAGGTAAATTTGGTTATTTTTTAGTGAAAAAATCAATTAAATAGCAAGAAATAAATTGTTTCAATTGAATTTTGTTTTATTTTTTGAAATTGAAAATCCCCCACCAATTCATGAAAACCTTGAGGAAGAAAAAATACAAAAAATTCCTCCCACAATGCCTCAAACTTCTCTTGGGACATAAGAAAACATCCTAAGAAAAATAGAAAGCAATAAGAATGAACTTCAAACTTTAATTTAAAAGTCAAGAAATCTGAGTGGAACAACCTCCCATTGGTCTACCCTTGTCACTTCAGTGGAATCTATCCTTTGTCACATAGATCCTATAAGTGTTCATATCAACACCTTTCCAAACAAGAGGAAAGAGACAAGATAATTTTATGTCAATAAATTATCCTACAAGTAGATAAAACAAAAATATTGAAATTCAATTTGTGTGCATTTTGTATTAACTCATGAACTAATTCACCCCTACAAAATAGTTGTAGGAGGTTACCTATCCATTGATTTTAACACCAAGGGTCAAATAATACTTTTTGACATAGGTGGTGGACCATTTTATACCATCTTCCATGCAACAACAATGAAATATCATAATACTTTTTGAGGAAACTCTATTGTAAGTTTTTCCTTCAAGTGAGATCCCAAACTACTTTGACATGTGAGATTTGTATAGTAGAGGTAGGGGCTCTGTATATGACATAGAGGAGGAACATAATGCCCAAGACCAAGCATGGAGATCAAGCTTTCTATGCCCAGCATTGAGCATGTAAAAATCCATTATATTATGTAGGAAAGTGTGAGTTTGAGATCCCATAGTCCATCAACTTTCTCACTCAAACCCTTTTATAGCACACTAGGCCTCTAGCACATCATGATGAGAGTGATGTTTCCTAGTATTCAAGTTCACCTCACATTTGTTAAATCTACAAGCCTCTTTATGATTATGGGTCTGATGATGATCAAGATGCATGTGGCTAGTAATAGGACACATCCATATTGGATGAAATGGCAATAAAAAATGACCTACTAGATGATACATTTGGCATTGATAGAAAGGTAAATTTGATCAAGGTTAAATTCAATTTACTATATTTCAAAATTTGATAATGGATGGTGTGGGGGTGTATGAGCTTTGCTAGGGTTTTCTTGTGTGGTCATCCTTGGCCCCTCTTGTGTCATACTGTGCCATTGACGTAGGATTTTCTCTTTTCCTGTGTGTACGACTACATTTACTGTGTTTTTTTTTTGTTTTAATATGCCTTCAACCAACACCAACCTAGTATTTCTTGCTAGTGTTGGTGGTTCGACGAATTTTCTCAATGGCTCCTTCCTCGAACAAATGTGCTCAAAAATTTGTTCCAATTTTTTTTCATGAGGTAAGTCTTTCGACTCCCCAATGAATGTGGTTTTACCTTTTCCTGATTTTGATTTTGCATGTCAATGGCTTGAGTAACATACTCTTGTTGGGAGGACTCCCCCTAAAATTTTGCTTAAAGAATGGGTCCATAAGGTCTGGGTCCCTTATGGGGTCCGTCTTGATATAGTCCAAAATTTAACGAAGGTATTTTTTCTTTTCCACTTTGCGAAGGTCAGTCATGTTTAGGAAATCCTAAATCATGGTCCCTGGTATGTCTAGTCTTCTCTATTGGTTTTCTAGTTGTGAACTCGGTACTTTGTTGTCTCAGATGACACCAAGTTGTGGGTTCTGATCTAGATTGAGTTTCCTAATTTTCCTCTGCCTTGTGTGCCTTTTCTGAGCCATATTGTGTCCTCTCTAGGGAAGGTCATTTGCATTGAGTGAGATAGGTTTCTTCAAGCTCGACCCAAAAATGGGTTTTTTTTGAAGTGGACCTTTCAAAGGATTTGAAGGACTCCATTAATATTCAAATTGGAGCTCTCCGACATACCCAGAAGGTCACTTATTTCAATCTTTTGAACACATGTTATAGATGTCAGTTCACAGACCACAAGATTAAGGACTGCCCTTTGGAAGTCCTCGTACTCTGTCGTGAGAGTCTGAAAAAGCCCCGTCAAGCGGATAATTTTATAGCCAAATTTGAGGAGAAATGGACAATGGTTACAAATCAAAAAAATAAGTCCAATGGCTTTGGGACGATTTCCAAAGTCCCTGAGCCAACTAAAGAAGTTTGAAACCCTTTGGCGAAGGGGAAAGAGGCCCAGGTTGGGTATGACAATATTTCAATGCAGCCTAGGCCTAAGGATATGCCTTAGCCTTCTGTCATCATGATAGCACAACCAACTGCATCTCCTCCCATGTCAAGAGCTCAAAGGTGGTCTCACAGCCCTTCTTCACCTCTAGAAGAAGGAGAATATGTGTAAGAGAAACATATATTTTCTTTTTTGAACATTCAAATTGGGCTAGTTCCACTAGAATTTTTGCATAATTGCTTCTCTACTTTGAATGAGGAGCTGGACTCCAATGATATGGAGGAGTTTCACTCATGAATTTCCTCTCATTGAACATTTGAGGTATGACAAACCTCTCTAGGAAGTATTCTATTAGGGATACTTTGTAAAAGTCTGCTAGTATTGAAGTGATTTTTCCTCAAGAAGTTAAAATCAATGGTTTTATGTTCAGATTGGCTTGTCAATCTATTTGGCCAGCAAGTATAATGTTTTTTGTTAATCATGAAGTTGGACATGGTGGAGCTGTCAATCTTTTGTCCCCATGGTGGCATGCTTGTGTGGTTGACAATGGGTCTGACCCCACACATCGGCTTGTTTAGCTTCTCCTTAACATTGATAATCATTCCTTTGGGATTATTAATGTGTATGATTCTAATGATGTTGTGGAACACTCTCTACTTTGGCATTGGATTGTTGATTCTTTTCTAGTTGCTACCTAGATTTTATGTGGAGAATTCAGTATGGTTGAGATGGCATACAATAAAGATGGTACTTTTCCATTCAGATGGGCAGCTAGAAAACGGGAGGCGTGGTTTTACATGTGCAATAAATTTGGGCTTTTTGATCCTAACATTGGTCACCTCCATTCTCATTCCGTTAGGTACACTTGGTATAATTACCGGGCTAGCTCTGATAGGATATTTAAGCACCTTGATTGTGCCATGATCTTGGCTCAATCTTTTTTCTCCTTTGACAGATCTTCACCCCTAGTTAAGTCGTTAGTGGATGTGACTTTATCCAATCATTTCCCCATCTCTTTTCACATTGAATGGGAGACAAGACAACCTCATGCCTACAAGACTCAATTCTTTTTGAACATATCTTTACTCCGTCATCAGCCCATGCTAGCCCACATTCATAGGGTTTGGAATTTGGAGTGTAGGCCACCTCACAATACAAGTTGGATTAGTTGGTGGAATGATGCTATTACTCGCACAACAAGATTTCTCCAAATTTATGGGCACTAGCTGGCCACTTTTTGTTGTCGGTCTTATGAGGCTACCATGGCTGACCTATGTTTAGCTATTGAGGCTCTAGTGGCTAGCCCTTTCTCCCCATCATTAAAAGTCAAGGTGGCAGAATTAAGGCACAAAAACAAAGTTGCAAATAATTATGTTGCCAGAGGTGCACAAATCAAAGCTAGGTTGCACTGGTTAAAAATTGGCGATCGTGCCTCAACATAGTTTTTTTGGCCTTGTGTGTCAGGCACTCATCTCCTGGCATAAAAAAATTTAAAGAAGGAACCCAGGTGCTTTTTGAGCTACCTGACATTCTCCAAGCCTTTGTTAGGCATTATGAACAAGTTTTCTTTGCTTAGGAGTACACACTGAAGCAACATCAAACACTTCAAGATTGTCTTGTTGTTGTGCCAAATAGGCTATCTTCAGCCCAAAAATCCTTTTGTGAGCAATTGCTCATTGTTGAAGACTTGAAGGAAGTCATTCACACCATGGTGGATGACAAGGCCCAAGGCGTTGATGACTTCCCATGTGAATTTTACAAGGCCCTTTGGGACTATGTTGGGAAAGACTTACATAAAGTTTATCTCGAGGCATTTCATTCTGAAACCCTTGGTAGCATAATTAATAAAGGGAATATTAAACTCATACCTAAGCCTGGAGATCCAAAGGATATCTTTAACTAGCAGCCTATCATGCTCCTCAATGTCTATTACAAAATCATAGCAAAAACTTTAGCTTTAAAGATCTTCCATCTTCTGCCTCAGATTGTGCACCCAAAGAAATCTAGCTTTATTAAATTTAGATTTATTCTAGATAACATTATTGCCATGTGGGAAGGTATGGAGTGGGCCAGGCATTCAAACTAGAAAGCCATTTTTCTCAAAATTGATTTTGCTAAAGCCTATGACTGCATTGAGTGGCCTTTCATTCTTGCCATGTTGAAAGCCTTGGGGTTTGTGCCTAACTTCATTCAGGTTGTCCAAATTATTTTTTCAAACACCTCTGCTTGCATCACCATTAATGGCTGCCAATCTCTTTCCTTAGGTTTATTCCACCCCATCTAGCAAGGATGTTTGTTTTCCCCCTCTTTATGTGCTTGTTGCTAAAGGGTTTGGCTATCTGCTTGCCAATGCAGTTTCTCAACAACGTGTTAGAGGCATTGTATTTCCTAACTCCCAAGATCAACTTGTTAATGGACATTTTGTTGATGACTCATTCCTCACCCTTCTAGAGGATGAAAATAACATTAAGGTGGCTCTTGAATTCCTTAACTTTTTTTGTCTTGCATTTGGTTTGGCCATTCAATGGCATAAAAAACTATGCTTCATGCAATCTATTATGCCCAATCTTCACTGGTTTCAACAATATGGCTAGAAATGGATTGGGCCAGGGAAAATCTTTTGGTTTTTGGGCATTTCCTTCACCTTCTAGGCTTCCCTAGCTGGGTTGTGGCAAGTTGTTCTCTCCAAGATTGAGCAAAAGTTGGCCTACTAGATTACCAATCCTTTGTCTTTGGCATGAAAAATCCAAGTGTTCTCTAAGATCTTGGCTGCTACACATGTTTATTACTCCTCTTGTTGGGCTCCTTCAAAATCCACCTATGCCAAGCTTGAAAAGTTGTTATGAGACTTTCTTTGGGCCTTTGTTGAGACCCATACAAGGTTTCACCACACTATCTGGGAGTTTTTCTACTTTCCTAGAGACTCTAGAGGGATTGGTCTACTCTCTACTCAACAACAAGGTACTACCTTGTGTGTGAAATGGATAATCAAAGCCCTTATTGGAGATGAAGCTTGGAAAATTCTCCTAAGGCATTGCATTTAGTCTAGCTTTCTTGTTCACAAACCAACCTGGAAGGGGATTGGCTTTCAAAGTGTTCTAGTTATGAAGGAACTAGTTCAAATTGTGGGAATTTTGGTGGCCAAGAGCATTTGGAGAGCCTAGAAAGCGGTTAAGCCTTGGCTCCGTTGGGATGGCTTTGATTTCTATGATGGGATTTTGCTCAATCAATAGAATATTTGGTGGTCACCCCTCTTTGCTAGTAATGATCATCCATTGGCCAAATCACCTTGGCTTAAGGCTCTAAGATTACACAAGAAAGGTGTTCAAACCTTGGAACATGTGTTTCACAGACCCACAATGCATATTATGTGATGGGAAGATTTTTGTGCTCTCTACAGTCTTCAAATCCATGACCGTGAAACTTATGATGGTCTAGTGAATTCTATTCCGATAGATATGCTTCATAAGGTGGGAGTTTGTGGGTCCAATCCCTAATGGAAGGACTAAAAGTGGTACCTAGACACCCCTTTAAGGAATTATAAGCCTAGGCTTGGTTATATGTGGCTTTTGCCACACTTTCCAATGATTGAAATTCTAAACCAAAGGTGTCATCTTCATTCTTCTACTCATGTCTGGCAAAAAATATTCTCTGCCACTTGGTTTGGAAGTGTTGATCCTAAATTTGCTCACTTTGCTTGGTGTATTCTTTTCCAAGGATTACCTATGGGGTCTCAGCTTGTTCACTTGGGGGTCTAGGACCCTCAGTGCCCATTTTTTGTGCAAGCTGAGTATTTTAAGCATCTCTTCTAGTTTTGTACTAGAGCTCAAAAGTTTTGGAATAGGATTTGTATACATCCAAATTTGGACACTTAATTTATCCAAATTTATCACTTTCATTTAAACATCCTCTTATCTGAGTTAATTAAGTAATATTACTATTATTTAATTAATATCCTTAATTTTACCAAATCCCTAAGGTATTTAATTAATAATTAAATACCTTACCCTCCTTAAACCCCTTTTCATCAAATGAATTAAATAAATATTACATTTATTTAATTCCTCACATGCCATTTTCATCTAATCCTAATCCATCTCCCAATCTCTTCATTAAGGATGTGCACATGCCTAATCCTTGATTAGGATGTGTCACATCCTCTAACTTTTGCAAGTTGGCTTCTAATCCTCATTAACCCCTAATTATCCTCTAATTATTGATTAGTTAAGCCTAATCCTTGGTCAACTCTCCCCATCCCCCAAAGAATTTTTAATTCCTTTTTATTCATCCAAGCTCCTCTCTTCCCATGTGAATTTTTAATTCACTTTTTATTCCTCCTAAAAGCTCCTTTTCCCATGCATCTTCTAGAATCTTTGACTTGTCACATCAAGTCACATGTGACAAACTCCCACCTTTTTGGAGACCCTCTCTTATCCACTAGATTCTCCCAAGCATGTGAATTTTTAATTCACATTTATTCCTCTAAGGAATCTTCTCATCTCCTAATGTACTTCCAAGGTACATGTCCTTACACATCATGTACCTCCCTTCCACATCACCTACACATCATCTCACCCTTAGCCACTTCACATTCCACATGTCAAAATGTGAGGGCTTGTGAGTCCTCAAATCACCTTAGTCCTTCATTTTTTCCATGTTGGATAAATCTTAGCCATTGAATTCTCTAGATAATTCAAATTTCTCTATAAATATCCCCTCGTCTAAAGCATTTGGGGGAACACTTAGTCATTTGAGCAACCTTATGCTATTATTTTGTCCACTCATATTCTCTCATCTAGCCATTCATTTTAGCCATTTGTATTTGCGTCCCACCACATAGTTAATCTTGCATTTAGCCACATCAAGATCCATCCAAGGAGCACACAAAGCAATCAAAATCAAGGGCCAACCAAGGAGTTTCAGCAGCAAAGAAGGTATAAGCATATTACAATCTTCATTTTATCTTGTTTCTTTGCTTTATTATTCCTTAGGCTAATCTTGAGGTGTCCCTTTGTGTTTTTCCTCATTGCATTTTAGTTATTTTGCATTTTTAGAACTGGACTAACATTTAGGATCACATTTTTGGCATGCCCGGTGGGACCCACAAGTGGGTTCCTCTATTTAACGTTTGTTGTTGTTGAGATTGTTTGCAGGAACAGGTCACAGAGGGACGATTACGCCCTCCTAGTCACTATAGAGGGATGATTACGCCCTCCTGTACACTGCAGAGGGGCGACTACACCCTCCTGGTCACTACAGAGGGGTGACTACATTTTGAGAGGTAAAACAACCATTTTAGCTTCGTTTTTGCTCCTGTTTTTTGTTGTTTTCATATCCTAACCCCCTAATATTATTTTTTGCAAGGATATTTGTGCTTTTACTAATATTTTACAACGTATTCTTATGTAATTAATGAAGAAAGAAGGATAAAACAACTAACATTTGCTTGTAGGGCTATCCATTTTCTCATATTTTAAAAGTTATCTTTGTGGTTTTTTGTTAATCTAGGAACATAGTTTAATTAGGGGGGATAATATCTATTTTTTATTGTGTCTATCTCTTTTGGTGTTACCCAAAGGGGGCATTAGTTTTTTTTCACTTTCCCTTTGCACTTCGTGTGAGCCTGGGGAGTAGTTGGAAATGATTAGTGTCTTCTTTCTACTGGGACCTACTTGGGGATTTCATCACCCCAAGGGACGATCCCAACCATGTGTACCGGTGGGGTATACAAAGGGGGGAGAGTGAAAGTTGTACCTCAATCTAGTCGCATTGTAATTGGCGGAGCGTCAAAGCTAGGGTGATACCTAGATAGATGTGAAGAGTTGGTCTGAGCCCTTCATTATCTCGCTGGGGTTCCTAACTCACGCTTGTGATAGACTAGTGTTCATGGTTGTGCCTCACATATCGAGAGTATATCGAGGACTCCCTAGACACCTTGTGCATCCTAGATTAAGACCTTTATTGGCCATACCCTTAATACTAATCTTAGGATTGTGCTTGTTTGAAAGTGCTTTCATGTGAGAAACCAATAAATTTTTTGACAAATTGGCCTTATTGTTGTCATTTTAAGTCCTTTCCATAGTCA
Organism: Sequoia sempervirens; assembly: GCA_007258455.2. Taxonomy (NCBI): domain Eukaryota; kingdom Viridiplantae; phylum Streptophyta; class Pinopsida; order Cupressales; family Cupressaceae; genus Sequoia; species Sequoia sempervirens. Next base: position 31,486,125 of record VDFB02252616.1, read on the forward strand.
TTTTCATCAAAACCAAGTCCCTGTTCACTACAGAGGGGCAAATTTTCCCTCCTGTTTACTATAGTGGGGCAAATTTTCCCTCTTGTTTATTGTAGTGGGGCGAATTTTCCCTCTAGAACAGTGAAAAATAACCTTGTTTAGCTCCGTTTAGCCTCTAAACCATTGTTTAATCATTCCAAACCTTTATATAATCATTCCAAACCTCTATTTTGTCATTTGAAACCTTCGAAACCCCCATTTGATCATTCTAAACGCCCATTTTTATCATTCCAAACTTTCATTTAACCATTCCAAACCTTTGTTTAGCCATTCCAAACCTTCATTTAACCATTCCAAACATCTATTTGACCAAGTAGTCTCTCATCCCTTTCGATCCTCCATTCACTCATTTTGAGTAATCTTTCATTCACTCAAAGTATCCATCCCCTCATTCTGAGAGTCGTTCATCCTTTCTAATCAATTGTTTACTCATTTTGCACTTTTTTTTTCCGTGACTTGAGAGTCCTTCATCCATTATAAGCAACTGCTTACCAGTTTTGTGTGCTTATTCATCCACTCCTATCATTCATTTTTCCAATCCAATCATCTATTTCCTTAATCTGATTATCTAACACCTCGTTCCAATCACCCATCTCTTCTTTCTAATAGACCGTTTACCCACCTAGAGAGTCCACAAAGCAATGGGGTGAATTTTTCCTGTAGTGGGGCGAATCTGCCCTACAATGGGATGAATTTTCCCTATAGAAGGGTGAATTCACCCCTTTGTGAGGGAAGATTCACCACAGAAGGGAAAATTCACCCCTCTATGAGGGAAGATTCACCCTAGAGGGGAAAATTCACCCCTCTGTAGTAAAAACTTGGCAAACAGACAATAAACATATCCAGTTCCCAATTCTGACCAGCAGAACCAATCCCATCATATCCTTCAATCCAATCTTAATCTGAGCTTTAACCAAAATCCTAATATGAGCTTTAGTCCATTTGTAGTCAAGATCGTTAGATATCAAAACAAATCTTAATCCCTCCATCTTCTTCAATTTCGTCCTAGGTATTCAACCTTTCATCCTTTCCACAAGTCAACCTCCTAATCTGAGCATTCGTTCATTCATTCCGATCAATTTTTTCAACCTTTCATCCATCCATTCTGAACATTCATTCCCTCTTTTTTGATCCTTTTTTTACACATTCTGTGTAAACATTCATCTATTTTGAACCTTCATCTATCATCTCAAACTCGCATTAGCCATTTTGATCATCCGTTTAATCATTTCGAGTAAAAATTCATCCATTTCAAACCTCCTTTCATCATTTTGAACTCTCGTTCTATCATCTCGGTCATTCGTTTACTCATTCTGAGTAAACGTACATCCATTTCAAACCTCCTTTCATCATTTCAAATTCTTCTTATGTCATTCTGATCATTCATTCACTCGTTTCGAGTAAATGTTCATCCATTTCAAACCTCCTTCTATCATTTCGAACTCTTGTTCAACAATCCCAATCAGTCATTTACTTATTCCAAGTAATCTTTCATCTATTGTGACCAGTCGTTTACTTGTTATGAGTAGTCGTTCATCCGTTCCAATCAATCATTTACTCATTTTGAGTATTCGTTCATCCATTTTTATCATCCGTTCCTCCAATCAAATCATCATTTTCCCCATCCAAATCCTCTGAACTTTGTCTTGGGTTATTATCCAAATTAACCTAAGCATCTGAATTGATCATCATCATCAACATCTTCTTAGGATTGTCATCTGTCCTAAGTTAATCATCATCATCGACCCAATCAATTCACCATCAATCTCAAGGTGGATTCGATGCCACAATCATCCATTCATCCTTTAATCCGATCAATCAGTATCCTAAGTCACCTAGGGTAATCTTCAAACGGGATTTTCCAATTCCTATCCAATCCATCATTTGATCTTATCAATCATCGATCAATCTTATTGAATCCAATCCAATCACATCATTATCCAATCACCTTTGACCCAATCAATCTACTTCCATCTTGAGGTAGATTCGGTGTCGTAATCATCCTTTGATAATCGATCCTATCACTAGAATCAATCCCATCATATTGTCCAATCATCCTAATATGAGCTTTAATCCAATCCCGATTTGAGCTTTACTCCATTTCGATCCAAAATCTTTGATCCATTCTCGTTATCCTTTCATCATCATGAATCCTTATCCTCCATCAATAGTAGTCAAGGGAAACCGTAATTATGTTGACGACAATAATGAAAGTCTTTTCAATCAAGAGGTATACGACATAGATCCCCTTGGAATTGTCATCGCTAATCAATTTTCTCCACCCGCTTTCCAAAATCCAATCACCCCTTCGAGTTATCCCATTATGTATTCATCCATTCCTAATCATGCTCCTTATGCTACCTTTGACAATGGATATCCATCATATCCTTCATCTACATCATCCTCTTATCCAACACTCGCATCCTCTTATCCTAGTTTGCCATCACAATACCCCTATCCTAATCCCCCGTCCACATCCTCCTATCTCAATCCTTCATCCACATATACCCACTACCCTAATCTTCCATTCCAATCTACTCACCCTAATCCTACATTCACACCTTCCTATCCTAATCCAACATCCACACCAACCCATCCTAATCTAACATCCACATCTTCTTATCCTAATTTGACATCCACATTTCCCAATCTCAATCTACCACCTCAATCTTCCCATCCTAATCCACCACCCACATCCTCATGTCCTAATTCACCATTCCAATACCCCTATCTTAACCCTTCATCTAATCTTAATCCCCCATCTATTCCCATTCTTGCATCCAATCCCATTCCCCCATCTAATCCTAGTCCACCAATCCATAATCCTAGTCCTCCACCAATCCCTAATCCTCCATCTATTCCTATCACGCTATCTTAACCTAGAGTATGCAAGTTTCTCACTCCAAAATTTCTCCAAGGACTCATGACAAAGAATACATCGCCAACTCCACCACTTGAAATCATGGAACCATGCCATCCCAATCCATCCTCCATGGTTACTAGTGATGAGACCCCTCTCCATCCCATAGTTATCATTGATGCTATCAACCTTAACCCCACTCAAACCATCAAAACCATCACATCCTCTGAACCCATTGAGCCCCCATCTCCTACTCCAAGATCGACCAAGCCCATCGAAAATAACCAAATCCAATCCACTCCTACACCTAGATCCTCCCAACCCATCATAGATCTACAAATCCATCCACTCCTCCCACTCCTAGTTGCAAGGAAAGCTTAGGTGCGGAACAAACTCTCCTAAGGCCAAAACCTTAGGGAAAAATGTAGAGGTGACTTTTTTATTTTTCAATTATAGTCCAATTAAGATACTCATGAAATAAATAACAGAATAGAGAAATAAACATACACAGTGGAACAGTAGATTTACGTGGGAAAACCCTTATGGGAGAAAAACCCACCACACCAAGAAAAGTCTCTTTGTATTATAGTAAATGAAATTACATATAGAGTTCAGACTTAACTTTCTGATGTCAATTTATAGCAGCAAACATTAACTAATCAATCTTGTACAAAATAGCTCTCAGAAAACATACAATGAATTCACTCAAAACAATTGTGTTCAATCGAGCAACATTTCGTTATCTCACACTGTTCATTGTCATCTACCATTTCCCCAGCATAATCATTCTCCTCACAATTTGTTCACCTTCCACACAGGAATAGTCGCAATAGTCCAACTGCTAGCAGTTTACATTCCTCTTCTCTGATTGGATTAGAACAGACCACGTTGGATAGACATTCAGTCAAGGTGTTCAAACTGTATTGCATGTTAGTAAGACACTAGGGCATGTCTCCCTAATGCCACAATACCTTACTGTCGTTATTGGCCAAAGTCACCACCATCAGCAAGAGTCATATCAAGTTCAAACTTGTTGCTTAGATTCACTCTATCGCTAAGACATAACATGGATATTCACTATAGAACCATCATCCAAACCATTGCTATCGGCGAGAGGTCATATTGAACACAAATCCATCTTGTGCAAATCTATTGGCAAGAGTTCTTCCATTGCTAAGAGTCTTATAGATCCTCTATGTCATATTGATGTTCATACCAGTCAGCGAGAGGAAAACCATCGGCAAGAGTTCTCACCGAAAGCACTTGTCTATCAGTGAGACCAATAGTCATCGACAGGAGATCACACTGAAGACATATCCGACAATTCATATTACTTCGACTAGTCTATCGGCAAGAGGTTACACCAAAGTTCATCATGTGGAGATCCATTGGCAGTTCATAAACTAGTCCGTCAGCAAGACTAACACTCTCGGTAAGAGTTCATTCCGACTACAAACCTGTTAGCCAAGAGTCTTCCCGATGTGTTCCAACTGTCGCCAATGTGTAAAACCACAGTGAGACATCCTCGGTTGAAATGAGTCATTCTGAATGTTCATGCCTCTCCCCGATGACTTCTGTCACCATGAGTCTCCCTGATAACCATTAGAAATCAACTCGTCGGCAAGAGATCTGCTCGGGTGGAATGAGTTGGAAAATTTCACAGCAATTGACATGTCTTGCTGATGACTCCCGTTGGTAAGATAGAACCAAAGTCTCAACGATTTGAACACTTCAAAAGTTTAGAAAATAATTGCTAGTCGGTAAGACTTCCAAAGGGTCTCACCGACTTTTCCCTTTTAGGAGTTTCATGTCAATAAGTTTGAGGCACATTTTCCAACAATCTCCCACTTGACGAAGATCTTGCTGACACCTCTAGAGCACAACAAAACTCCTGAGATGCATGGGCACTAAGGCCCATTGAACTGGCACACCACCTGAACTTGTCTATGCTCACTAGTTTCATCAATGCATCTACAACATTTTCCAAAGTATCCACTTTTTTCTAAAGAGACCTTTCCATCCTCCACCATATCTCATACAAAATGATATTGCACATCAATATGTTTCATCCTAGCATGGAAAGTAGGATTTTTCGCAAAACAAATAGCACTCTGATTATCACAGTAAATTGTAATTTTCCCTGCATAAAACCCAATGTTAGAACACAAACATTTTAACCAGATTGCTTCTTTACAAGCATGTGTTACTGCCATGTATTCTGCCTTTGTAGTGGACAAAGTGACTACAGCCTTTTGCTTACTCATCCAACTAACCGCACCACCATTCATCATGAAAATATATCCACTGGTGGATCTTTTGTTGTCAATGTCCCCTGCCCAATCAGAATCCACATAGCCTTGAATGCTAAGAGTCCTCTGTGAAATTCAACCAAATTTCCATGGTAACACAAAGCATATTCTAAAGTGACCTTTAGATATCTAAACACCCTTTTCACAGTATCCCAATGTGTCCTTCCAGGATTTTCCATAAAATGACTAAGTACTCCCATTGCTTGGGAAATGTCTAGACTTGTATAGACCATTGCATACATTAAACTGCCAACTACACTAGCATAAGGCACTTTGGTCATGTCCTCCATCTTAGTAGGAGATTTTGGACAGTCTTCAATCGATAGCTTCATTCCCTGCAAAACTGGGAAAACTAGTTGCTTGCAATCAATCATACAAAATCTCTCTAGAATAGTTCTAATATACTTACTCTGACTAAGCCAAAGTTTTCTACTCTTCCTATCCCTAGTTATTTCCATTCCTAGAATATACCTGGCTGCACCAAGATCTTTCATTTCGAACTTTGCAGACAATTGAGATTTTAGATCAGAAATCATTAACTTACTATTGCCTATGAACAACATATCATCAACATAGAGAGCAATAATAAGAATAGGATCACTTTCAACTTTGAAGTACACACAGTGATTAGACTTCGATCTTACAAATCCCAATGAAAAAATCAAATTATCAACTTTTGGTACCACATTCTAGGAGATTGTTTTAATCCATACAAAGATTTTTTCAACTTGCAAACCAGATTTTCTTTACCTTTTTCCACAAAGTGCTCTGGCTGGGACATGTAAATTTCTTCTTCAAGGACACCATGAAGAAATGTTGTCTTCACATCCATCTATTCAATCTCTAAGTCATACATTGTTGCAAGTGACAAAAGAAATTTGATAGACATTAGCTTAGCTATAGGAGGAAAAATTTCTCTGTAATCAATTCCTTCTACCTGAAAATAACCCTTCGCAACCAACCTTGCCTTATAATTTTCCACACTACCATCCAAATTTATTTTCCTTTTAAATACCCATTTGTAGCCCACAACTTTTTTGCCTTCAGGAAAGGGCACCAAACTCCAATTATCATTCTTTTCTAATGATGCCATTTTTTCATTCATGGCTTCCAACTAAGAGTTTGAATCAGACATTCTAAATGCCTTTTTCACAGTCCTAGGCTCATCAGTGCTACAAATTAAAGCATAGGCACAAGTAGAATCTAACATAGAGAACCCATACCTATCAGGTTGCTTTCTTTCATGTGTTGACCTCCTCACATGCTGAGGCTAAGGTTGTTCTTATTCTTCATAATTCTCAGAACTACCTGAGCTCTCCTCAGATTCAGGTACATTTTGAATTTTGAATTCCTCTTTATCTGGTGTCAGAGGAATTTTAACTACATCCTTTTTATTTTATGATTTTGTCTCTGACTGCAAATCTAAAGTAGAAGGCTTCAGCTCATGAAAAATAACACTTCTGATGTACAAAACCTTCTCAATATCAAAATTCCAAAGCTTGTATCCTCTTATGCCAGCACTATAGCAAATAAAAATACATTTAAGAGCCTTGTTTTCCAATTTAGACCTTTTTTCATTCAGCACATATGCATATGCCTCACAACCAAAGACACAAATGTGTCTCAGAGAGGGCTTCTTTCTAGACCATGCTTCCAAAGGTGTTTTCTCAACAAGAGCGAAATTAGGAGAACGGTTTATTAAGTAACATGTTGTTGCAATTGCCTCCGCCCAAAACTTCTCCTCCAAGCCAACACTACTCAACATACTTTGTGCTCTTTCCATCACTGTCCTGTTGAACCTTTCTGCAACTCCATTTTGCTACGGAGTGTAGGGTATAGTTTTATGTCTTTTAATTCCATGATCTTTACAGTGCCTTCCGAACTTGTCAGAACAAAACTCACCACGATTGTCAGTCCTTAAACATTTTATTTTTCTTCCAGTCTAATTTTCCACAAGGTTTTTAAATTTCTTAAAACTACTGAACACTTCTGATTTACTTTTCAAAAAATAAAAAAAATGCCCTTCTTGAATAATCATCAATGAACAATACATATTATCTTGATTTAGACAAAGAAGGAACATTTACTAGACCAAAAACATTAGAATGTATGTAATCAAGTGAACCAGAAGATTTGTGAGGATTGGAGTAAAAAGAAACACGGTGTTGTTTACCATAAATAAAATATTCACAAAACTTGAATTCAAGGTTACAATCATCAAGCCCTTCAACCAAGTTTTTACTTTTCAAGGTTTTTAAACCTTTTTCTCCAATGTGGCCAAGCCTATGATGCCAGAACATAGTATTTTCTGCTGGAAGTTTAACTTCCATAGAGTTTACACTATCAAGAACTTTTTCCTCTTTTTCTCCATGAGTAGCCTTTTGTGACTTTGCAGAGACACTATTGCATTGCACAACAAGTGCATCTAGCTTATACAAGGCACCAATACGTGCACCCCTAGCTAGGACCATTGAGCCTCTAGTCATTTTGCAGCCATTTCCAGAGAATGAGACTTGAACTCCAACATCATTCAACTTACTAACAGAAAGTAGATTTTGAGCCAGACCTAGTATATGCATTACATCATTGATTCCCTTTACTGTGCCATCAAGGAACTAAATTCTGACTCTTCCATGACCAAATACTTCTAGAGATGAATCGATTGCCAAATACACCCTTCCACCATCGTATTTTTCTTACTTAGTGAACAAGTCTCTATGAGATGTCATGTGGAAAGATGCTCCAGAATCAATCAGCCAAACATCACCTGATGCCTGAGTTGCCAAGGCTACAATGAAGGCATCTGCATCACTCTGAGAAGAATCATTATCGGAAGAATTCTTCTTCTTCTTCTTTTTCTCCTCTTTGCAATCCTTATGGACATGACCAGGTTGCCCACAATTCCAGCACTTCACGTTGGACTTCTTGCTAGGAGACTTTGATCTCCCTTCTGATTTCGATTTGGACTTCTTGTCCTTCTTCTTACATTTTTCTTTCGATCTCCCTCGAACAAGAAGAGCCTCCTTTTCCATCTCAGAATATTTTCTTCTCATCTCTTCTGATAACAAAGAAGCAAAAAAATCCTCCATCTTAAAAGTGGATGTCGTACTCCCAATAGCCATCACCAAGTGATCCCAAGAATATGGCAAAGAACATAACAACAACATACATCGATCTTCTTCATCGATTTTCACACCCACAGATGCTAACTGAGCAATCAACATGTTGAAAGCATTCAAATGATCAGCAACAGACGCTCCTTCCTGCATTTTCAAATAGTATAGCTTCTTCCTCAAGAACAAATTATTCACCAAGGACTTGCCCTTATAAATAGCTGCCAGTCTTTTCCACAAAGAAGATGCAGTCTTTTTTTCTTGAACATTTAGAAGAACAGAGTCTGCTAAATAGAGCCTTATCATCCCCATTGATTTTTGATCTGCAAGGTCCCAATCCTCTTTCTTCATGCCTATAGGCTTCGTTCTAGCCACAGCAAGCCATAGATCACAATCAACCAACAGATCTTCCATTTTGAGTTTCCACAACTCAAAATTGTTGACATTGAATTTCTCAATTTCAATCTTTCTTGACGTTCTTTCCATCTTAATCTATAATTCAAATTACTAGACCTCTACAAGACTCCCACTGAACAAAATTGACACAAAAACCCCAACATACCCACAAGGATAACACAACTGGCTAGGCTCTGATACCACTTGTAAGGAAAGCTTAGGTGCAGAACAAACTCTCCTAACACCAAAACCTCAGGGAAGAATGCAAAGGTGACTTTTAAATTTTTCAATTACAGTCCAATTAAGATACTCATGAAAGAAAAAATAGAATAGAGAAATGAACATACATAGTTGAACACCAGATTTATGTGAGAAAACCCTTACGGGAGAAAAACCCACCACACCAAGAAAAGTCTCTTTGTATTACAGTAAAGGAAATTACATACAGAGTTCAGACTTAACTTTTTGATGTCAATTTACAGCAACAAACATTCACTAATCAATCTTGCACAAAATAGCTCTCAGAAAACATACAATGAATTCACTCAGAACAATCGTGTTCAATTGAGCAACATTTCATTATCTCACATTGTTCATCGTCATCCACCATTGCCCCAGCATAATCGTTCCCCTCACAATCTATTCACCTTCCACACAGGAATGGTCGCAACAGTCCAACTGCTAGTGGTTTACATTCCACTTCTTTGATTGGCTAAGAACATACCAAGTAGGATAGACATTTGGTCAAGGCATTCAAACTGTATCGCATGTCGGTGAGACACTAGGCCATGTCTCCCTGATGCCACAATACTTGACTATCGTTATTGGCTAGAGTCACCACCATCGGCAAGAGTCATATCAAGTTCAAACCTGTCGCTCAGACTCACTCTATCGCTAATACATCACATCAATATCCACTACATAACCATCGTCCAGACCATTGCTATCGGTGAGAGGTCATACCAAATGCAAATCCATCTTGTGCAGATATATCGGCAAGAGTTCTGCCATCGCTAAGAGTCTTATAGATCCTCTAGGTCATACAGATGTTCATACCAGTCAGCGAGAGGAAAACCATTGGCAAGAGTTCTCACTGAAAGCACCTGTCTGTCGGTGAGACCAACCGTCATCGGTAGGAGATCACACTGAAGACATACCCGACAGTTCATATTACTCTAACCAGTTTATCGGCAAAAGCAACACCATCGGCAAGAGGTTACACCGAAGTTCATCATGTGGAGATCCATCGACAGTTCATAAACTAGTCAGGCGGCAAGACTAACACTCTTGGCAAGAGTTCATTCTGACTACAAACCTGTCAGCCAAGAGTCTTCTCGATGTGTTCCAACCATTGCCAATGTGTAAAACATCGGCGAGACATCCTCGGTCGGAATGAGTCATTTTGAATGTTCATGCCTCTCCCCAATGAATTTTGTCACCATGAGTCTCCCTGATAACCATTAGAAATCAACCCGTTGGCAAGAGATCTGCTCAGGAGGAATGAGTTGGAAACTTTCATAGCGATTGACATGTCTTGCCGATGACTCCCATCAGTAAGAAAAAACCAAAGTCTCAGTGATTTGAACACTTCAAAAGTTTAGAACACGGCTACTAGTCGGTAAGACTTCAAGAGGGTCTCACCGACTTTTCCCTTTCAAGAGTTTCATGTCAGTAAGTTTGAGGCACATTTTCCAACACTAGTATCACTGAAATCTCCTCTCATGAACTTCATGAATCCTCCATCCTTCCACCTCACCTACTTGAAGAGCCCATCCAACATGCCTCCATTGTAATGCCTCCTGAACACAATGAGTCATGCCAAGAGTTTGGTCCAAAGCATATCATATCCCCTCTTCTACATCAAGAATCGGCCATCCCAACTATTCCACCTCAAGATCATAATCCCTCATCCACTACAATCCATAATCTCCTTGTCACTCAAGATTCCACCACTCCATCTCATGAGCCCTTATCTCCATCTCCATCACATGAGCCCTTCTCACTTGCTACCACAAATCTAGATCCTATCATGTCACCTAATCCCTCTCTTGATCTCTCACCAACTCCTTGTCTCGATCAAGAAGCTACTACTCCCTCATCTCCATTTGATGATCCTCCACCATCGCCTAAACCTATTATCCCCACACCACTTGTATATCCCCTGAAATGGTACTCTCACATTCTTTCATGGTGGTCTCCTTGCAGAAGAAGAACAAATCATATACACCACCTATCCTCCTCCACCTAATAATGGACTCACATCATTCTTCCAGAATAACAAAAATCATGTCCTAGATCGAATGCTCAAGAGAATGAACTATCAAGGAAAAGATTTAGGCCTTCATGAGCAAGGTATTTTAGAGCCCATCCAAGCTAAAGAGCAACTCTGTATGCGAGGTCTTGGACCTATTTCCCAAGAATCAAAATCTAATGATGTTGGTAGAACCTCTAGACATCCTCAATGAGCCTCTTCTAAAAGAAATATAGGCTCTTCCCATCACTCCAATAGATCATATGCTGTCATTCCTCCTCCTCCATCGTATCACCTCAAAACAACCGTCTATATTCCTCCATCATCTACTCCATCCATTTTGGGTCCTTACATCCCTCCATCCACCATCTCCCATCCTTCATCGACTTCATCCATCTTGGGTCCTTATGTCTCTCCACCCACTACATCTGTTTTGGGCCCTTATATCCCAAAATCACCTCCTCCATCTCGTCCTATTCATCCTTTTACCCATCCACCACCTATCCATGTCACCCATCATAAACATCCCACTCTCATGTCCCCTAATCAAGATCAACAAAGGCACGGATCAATAAAGGCATGTACCCGCATATGCTCCCTCTACACATAATTCCCATAATCCTACCTCCATCACTCTACATCATCCATCTCCTTGCACCCATCTCATTGCTATTAAAAGCACTTTAGATGTTAAAGTAAAAATGCATAAACCTAAACATCCACATGAATCAAAAGCTCCTCATGTCCCCTCTAAAAGACATGTTGACAAAAAGCAAAATCAAATCCAAAATCCAAATTCAATCCAAGATCAAATCCAAAAGCAGAATCATATCCATCAGCCACAAAGGCCCACCAAAGAAAAGATCAAAACCATGTGGATCCCAAAGAGAAAAGATCCAATACCTTCAAATGAAAAATTTGTAACAACATCCAAATTTGCTAATCCAAAAGCTAATCATACACTCCCACCATCTCCTCAATCTGTTTTGGGGCCTTATGTCCCAAAATTCACTATCCCATCGCCTCCATTATCCCCACATTCTCCATCCATTAATCCTCCTATCATTTCACATCCACCACCCTATATGCCGATGTTGGTCCTAAACTCATCGCCCCATCACACACCTATCCCACCATTCCATCCATACACTTTCCAACATCCCATCCATTATCCCCCATATCTCCCTCACCCAATCCCTATAATCCATTCTCTTGCATAATCCATTTATCCTAATATGGTCGTACCAATATTTAACAGTCACTTCGAACATGGGCTCTTAACACCTTGTATGGAACTTGATGCTTGAATCCTCCATCCATCTCCTTGTCGCATGTCTTCTAAATCCACTTATCTTCCTCCCTTTCCTTATCCATCCCCTTCTACATGCTATCCAAAAAGTCAAACAAAATTCAAAAAACTAGAAAAAGTCAAAAAAAAAAAGTAAAGAGAAATAATTCATCCAATGGTGAAAACTTGGCAAACAAGCACCTTGGATAAGTACCATGATGAAAACTTGGCAAACGGGCGTTATGCGTAAATCCCCATCCATCTTTTTCCACACTTGGGGATAGCTGCCTAATATGCATTCCCTCCATCCGCTATGTTGGAACTGTCAGTAAAAGTACAAAATTGTGTCACACTTTATAAAGGAAATGGCCAACATTGATCCAACTTTTAAAATTGAATCACTAAAAAGTGGCATATATGTTTTGAATTTTGAAATGATGTAAATTAGTAAAATATGTATTTTTTAGTATATTTTATGTTTGTATTTTAAAGAAAAAATTAAAAAATATATTTTAAACTAGTTCTTAATAAATTAACACTATAATTTAGTTGTTGATAAAATGTTGAAAAATGAAGTTGCATGGGATGTCAAACTTTTTATAGTAATTTTTTTTTTTTCTTTCAATTTTTTTGTGTAACTTGAAACTTTAGTGCATGTATATATTTTTTTCCAATTTTGATAAATATATATTTTTAAATAAATTTTAAAATATTTGTGAATCAAAAAATATTTTTTTCCATGGGACATCAACATTCATATTAAATATTTATCTAAAATGGAAAAAAAATATACCATCTTGAAATAGTTTCTTTTATCCAGTGAATCATATTTTTTTCAATTTTTTTTAATAAGTTTTAGTATTTTTCCTTGGCATGGTAATGAACCTAATATTTTGTGTTGATAGCCTACTTTTAGTAAAAATAAATAATAATTAAGCTATTAAAATAAATATATTTTTGAAAACTACACTTTTGGATCTACAAAAGGGTATTTTTATATATTTTTTAAAATGTTATTTACATTAGTAGGAGTTATTGAAACTTCAAGTTTTTCAAATAATTTTATTTTTTTGGTAAATTGGACTCAAAGTGGTGCTCCATATATTTTTAGCCAACAATTTTAGATGAAAAAGTTGTGGAAGTATCTAACTTAGCTAGAATGAATCTTACTAGATCATATGTTTTACCAAAATTGATTTTTAGTTAGAAATACTTAAATTCAGTTGTGTTGATAAGTTGGCTTAAAGTGTGACACAACTTTGTGCTTTTACATTCTAGCTATGCACCCATCTTCTTGCTATACGTCCTCTTCATTCATCCCCTCCATCCCACCTATCTTCCGCATCCTACCATCATATCCCATTTATCTCCCATTCCTCAATCCTTCTTGTGATCTTGATCAAAACAAGGGAACCTATCTCTACATGCTTTGGACACCTCTTGGTATACATTCCTTTCATCCATGCTCTATCATATTCCTTTGTCACCCATCCTATCCTCCTCTAGTTATCTCCTTTATCTTCCCATCCACTTGTCTTCCATCCCTCATGCCTCATCATACATGGCATATCTAGAGTGGGAGCATCTACTTCTTTTGTGACATAGTCCTTGGAGACATCATCTATCATAACATCCCTTCATCTCCCTATCCATCTATCACAACATCCCTTCTATCTCCCCATCCTTATATTCCTATCCATCTATCCTAGCATCACTTTCATCTCCCAATCCTTATCTCCCTATCCATCCAAAAAATCCCTTCCATCCCCCATACCTATCTCTCTATCCATTATTTCATCTTTATCCTCATCCCATCTCATAATCCCTTGTCATTGGTATCTGGCTATAGGCTTCTCCCAATGCAAGCCAATTCCATCTATCTAATCGTCATCACTCCTACCTCTCTTGCACACCTTTCCAATCTCCTGTCACTTTTCATCACTTATCTATCTATCATATCATCCTCCCAAGTCATTTTAATGATTTGGATAACTATCCCTTACCTAAGCTTTGTAATTGCCATCATCATATCTTGTCCAATAGGTCTATCCTATCTCGTCGTATCGGTCCATTCTTTTTACCCACTTATCCTATCATATCATCATCCTTTATCCATCGTTTGTCATTGGTTGTTGGTCGAACTACGTTGTCCCTGCACTTTCACGTAGGCAAGGTCGATCATTTGATTGCCCTCGGGGCTCTGTTCATCCACTCCTTTATCGTCTATCATCGGTCTTTACTTTTATCCATGGTCAATCGACAACCTTTTATCGAACTACGAGGGCTCTACACTTTCATGTAGGCAAGGCTAATCTTTGATCAGCCCCTAAGCCCCTAGGTCCTTAGAGTGTGTAAGTCTTGTGTCATGTCTCTTGTGTTGTGTCATCAAGCTATTCCCTTATCTAGCTAGTTCTTAACAACCAAGATCCACTTGTATCATCAGATCCAATTAGTTCTAAATATCCTGCATCATATAGATCTTTCAGTTTAGTATTCATCATCGGTCTCAACAGGATGCATCCTTCCTAACAGACCTCATCAATCCCATCCATCGCCTTGATCCTATGGCAAAGGAAATTTGAAATTGATTGTGATCTTTTGTTGCTTTTGGCTTTTGTTTATCATTTAATCTCCCTATCATGACTTGTCATGGTTGCCTTGATCCATCATATCATGGTGTGCTTTGACTAGTCAACATATGGGCATATCTTGATCTTTTCTTTGTTATTGTCTTCTCGGTTGTCCCACATAGTACCCACCAAGATCCCTGAGGTCTTGTGTTATGTTAGGGCATCCTCGTGTGCTTATGGTTATTCCAATACCTGGCCTGACCAAATTCATGGTGACTTTGGGGTGTTGGGATAGCCTTCTTGTTTGTTGTGTTTGTTTCATACATTAGACACTAATTTGCCTTGGTTCCACATACCCTAGCACTTGGTGTCTTATGCTATAGCAAAAATAAATGCTTCAAAGATGGCAAATTGGACTAGGATTGCATTCCATTTTCCATTCTATCATCTTGCATGCATCCCCCATCCTTTTATCTATCAAAATGCCCCCATCCATTCATCCTTCATCCTCATCTCACATCTCTATCCAATCCCCATCCATTCCATTTAGCCTGAATCATCTAATCGCATCCTTGGTCCTATCCCCAGCCTTGTTACAAGCCTCAATCCAATCATCCTCATCATTGGGATGTATTCTTCCCTATCCTTTGGTGTTGTTTTGGCATGTATCCTTCCCTCATCAACACCCCTTTTTATTAGGATGTATCCTTCCCTATCCTCGTGTTGTTTTTGGATGTATCCTTCCCTCATCAACAACAGTTTCATCAACACTCATCATAATGTATCCTTCCCCATCCTCATGTTGTTTCAAGATATATCATTCCCTCATCGACGACACTCCATCCATCATCCACCCATTTTCACTTGTAGCTTGACTAGGGCAACATCATCTTCGTCCTTGCATCCATTTGTGATTCCCAACCTCCTATCACCTTTTCATCCTTTCATATCCATCCCTTTGCATCCTCTTCCTCACCTCCCATTTCATCATCTCATCCATTTCGAGAGCACATTCGTGTTCTCTTAAACCTGCATGTCCTTTCGAGGGGGCATCCTCAATCCCTAATCTTCATCTTCACCCCCATCTTTTTTTTCCTTCCTAGTCACTCCTTTGAATGACTGAGGCATCTTTTCCAATCTAACCATCTCCTTTTGGGTTCTATATTTTAATAAGTTGGCTTCTAATCCTCATTAACCCCTAATTATCCTCTAATTATTGATTAGTTAAGCCTAATCAGTACCTTGGTCAACTCTCCCCATCCCCCAAGGAATTTTTAATTCATTTTTATTCATCCAAGGCTCCTCTCTTCCCCATGTGAATTTTTAATTCACTTTTATTCCTCCTAAAATCCTGTTTTCCCATGTATCTTCTAGAATCTTTGACTTGTCACATCAAGTCACATGTGACAAACTCCCACCTTTTTGGAGACCCTCTCTTATCCACTAGATTCTCCCAAGCATGTGAATTTTTAATTCACATTTATTCCTCCAAGTAATCTTCTCATCTCCCAATGTACTTCCAAGGTACATGTCCTTACACATCATGTACCTCCCTTCCACATCACCTACACATCATCTCACCCTTAGCCACTTCACATTCCACATGTCAAAATGTGAGGGCTTGTGAGTCTTCAACTCACCTTAGCCCTTCATCTTGGCCATGTTGGATAAATCTCAGCCATTGAATTCTCTAGAGAATTCAAATTTCTCTATAAATACCCCCTCTTCTAAGGCATTTGGGGGAACACTTAGTCATTTGAGCAACCTTATGCTATCATTTTGTGCACTCATATTCTCTCATATAGCCATTAATTTTAGCCATTTGTATTTGCATCCCACCACATAGTTAATCTTGAATTTAGCCACATCAAGAGCCATCTAAGGAGCACACAAAGCAATCAAAATCAAGGGCCAACCAAGGAGTTTCAACAACAAAGAAGGTATAAGAAGATTACAATCTTCATTTTATCTTGTTTTAGGATATTTAGAACTAGACTAATATTTAGGATCACATGATTCATGACTTCTTTTGACCTTTTAGACTAGAGCCCTTCTCTTGGCATATGGTTTTGCTGGGGGATTTTCCTAGGCTTCCTACTAAATACAACTAGCTTTGGCACACTTTTAGGGTGGAGATCCTCTTCAATATTTGGAAAGATAGAAATTCCTGCATATTTGCTCACAACCAAATGGATAAAAATATTTCTTTGTATTATAAAGCTATTATTTTCTCTAATGTGCTTTTGCAAATTCAAGTTCAATCCAATAAAGTTGCACTTGAGATGTCTCACCTTTAGGTGCCTCTAGATCATTGGGTCAATGCCTCATGTATTATGGCTTAGGTGCCTGCTTCGCCCACTTCCTCTCACGACTGGTCACCCTCTCGGGGCTGGTGATGCAGTGGCTCTACTTACCCCACTCTTAGCCTCCTTGGTGTGGCTACCACCCTCCTCGACTATCACGTTATCCTCCTCTGCAGGCTGACCTGGGGTGGTCCTCTAGAGGAGTGGCCGAGAGTAGCAGGGGTGGTTATAGGTGGCCCTCTGATAATGTTCCTAGTAGCAGCTCTGGGTGGCTAGACATTGGAAAAAGTTTTCTGTGTCTAGCACTTGCATTCTCACCTCAACACAAGGAAACTGAAGATAAAGAAAAAGAAGATGACATTGGATGGGGTCCTCTTGACATCACTCTAGACCCTGCTGATGTATGGGGGAAAAATTTGGATAATAGAGACCTTCATGTCTTTGTTGGCACTACTTTGGCCACTTAATGGCCTTTTTATTTATGTTTGTAATCATGGACTTCTGGGCTAGGCCCAAGTGACTAGTTTTTTTAGGTTTTCTAGGTGCAGCCCATGTGACTCTCAAGGTGTGCCTTCTTACCACCTATCTTGTTTTTGTGAATATGTATCTTTATCTTTATAATTAATATAGATAACTACCTATTCATCAAAAAAAAATTATTTACTATATTTCAATTTGAAATGTAAGATTAACTAAACTACTAAATTGATTGTAATAAAATTTTAGGGTCAGAGCGTTTATTGTATGTTGCCCTTTAGCTGCCAATTACACAACCATGCCAAGGCCATAGGTATATAATTAGTAAATATGATACATGTAAATATTTCTACCTTATATAAATGGTAATCTTAAAATTGACATTAGATGGTGACCATGTGGGTGTTGGGCCTTTGACATTAGGACTTGTTGGTGGGAGTGGTCATACATCTTTCATTAAGGTGATCTTGACTATTTTTAATCATTATATTTGTAAAATAATGTTATTTATATTTTGGTAATTTAATATTATTTCATTTTCAATTGTTGACATCATTTCATACTCCTCTCGGTATTCATAGCGTAGTGGAGGAGGATTTTGCTACAATATTTTTTAATCTTTGATGCCTTTGATAGAGGTATGAGCTATATTAGTAAATTTCATATTCTATTTTTATTTTATCCTGATCTATTAGTGAAAATTTGAATGATATTCATCTATAGTTTAATTTTTGTTATGCTTGTTATAGGGGATCACAACTCCAGTTCATCTACATTTCCCTTAGACAAAAGAAGAGAGGAAATGATTGCTTCAAATCAATTATAAGTTAGTGGTAAGTGATTATTCCCTTATGTGTCATTATATAATTCAATTTTTATATATTAATTTGTATACTTTTTATTGTATTAGGTGGATCTCCAAAAAATCTTAGAAAGGAGTTCAATTCAATGGGTTCACAAGCAACCATCATTGCTTTCCTCTCCATCCACTTGATAGGAAAAGGCTCATGAACTATTACCTTGTGGAGGGAATTGATTATATTATGAATTTTTTGTATGCCTATATGGCAACTATGTTCACATATTTTTGTATTATAAATATGTGACATTATATGCCTATATGACTTTTTCTAATCCCACATGGCTTTCTTGTACATTTATTGTACATTTGATCAACATATAACATTGTATGCCTATTTGGATTTTTAGTTCACTAAAAAATGTATCATTTTTTAAATTACTTGTGTTAAAAATGATAACAACAAGCTAGAACTAGGCTATTTGTATTGCCTCATAGCTTGACATAGAGTAATGGCAATAGGGATATGTCCAAGTCACAAAAAATATCACTTTCTTTATCCTTGGATAGATGTCCATGTACCTTATTTCAAAGCTCCCATTTTGAAATCCACAAGAAAAATATTGGCAAAAATTATGGAATTTGGCTTTACACTTGGTGATAAACAATCTTTTTAAATATATGTACTCTTGGCTTCATCCCCAAAGTTTGAGCACAACTACCATTGTAGGAACATTATTGTCAATGATATGATCTAGGCTACACACAATTTTTAATCCTTGTTCATTATCAAGAATTTTCCTCATGTTATCTATGATAGGAACTAGAGTACTAGCAATGTATTCAACACTCACAAAGTTTTGAAGTTTTTCTAAGGCTTCATCCATTTGTTTTAGATTCTCCTAAGAGACATTAGTAACCATTGTTTCAACATTAGTTACATTAGTTTTTGGTAAATTAGTCATGGTAAATGTGGTATCAAAGTTATGGTCCATAATGGGTTGACTAGTGTCAAAACTATGAATGAAAGAGTTAGAAAACTCAAGATCCACAATGGATGTACTAGCGCGGGATGGCATGAGTCTCAAACTACGTCTCACTAAAGTATTGGCAATAGGAATCCAAGTTATGAATCTCATACAAGTTTCACCAAACCAAAAGTGCACCCAATATGGAGAAAAGGTACTATGCAAATGTAATGAACACCCAAAAGTAGGAATTACAATGCAAGTGTGTAAAAGGATTTTACAATTTTTAGATCTGGAACATGATAATTTATTGATTATGCTATGAAAAAACCTAAAAAATGATGTCCTTTTAATTCCAAATTTGATTTTAAATAATGCAACTTAATTTTGACCAATTGAACTTAATGCAAGAAAGTATAGAATTTCCCATTTTTTGAAATTGAAACATAGATTTGACAGTTGAATGAAATGAAGAAAACATAGACAAAATAGTGCCAAAAAATCTAAAAAGGAACTTGTACAAGGATAGGCTCACCCAAGGGCGAATGGGTCTTTGTATAGGGGTTGGAAAAGTTAAAGTCTTTGTTTCTGGTTTGATGTTTGAGTTCTCTATTTCAAGTTGCAAACTGTGAATTATGTGATAGACTTTTCCAATTTTAGGTGCCTTAATGTAAATGCAACTAGTGATAATAAGTGAACAAAGTGACAACTTTTGAAATGAAATTTTGAACTAAAATTTAAATTTAAATGATTGAAAGACACTCTTGATGTAACTAAAATGCAAGATGTATGTAAAATGAATGCAAAACTTCTATTTTTTTAATGAATTTAAATGATGAAAACATGCAAAACTAAATGTTACAAGTGTGAGCTAGTTTGGTGGTGTTGTCATTAATGTTGTCATTGATGTCAACATAGTTCATTATGTTGCAGATTGTACATGTACAATTGAGATGCTTCTAAGATGTTGTGAGTACATGGAGCTATCTTTATGTTCTTGTAGATGTGTTGTGTTGATGAGTTTCCAAGAGCTTTTGAGAAAATTAATAAAGAGAAGTTAGAGTGATGAATGTGCTCTAGTATGTGCTTCACGTTTCTCCTATGTTGATCCTATGCTTGCGCAGATCTGAAGATTTGATAATGGTGATTTCATGGTGATACACCCTAAGTTTTAGCTTTTGGTGTGATGGTATGTGAAAATTATGTTCATCGGTATGTGAACTGTTCTAGCAGAATTGGTCCTGTATGGATTGGGAGAAATAGTTTTGCTCTGAAGTCCTCTTTTGTTTTGTTTTAGATCTTGCAGATCTGGGATATGTCTTGTGAAGGTCTTTTTTGTGCTCTAGCAAACAAGTTTGAAGTTTGGTCATCTAGAATTCATGTTTTAGTGTTTCAGTGTGAGTTTGTATTGTCTAGATTGACTGGTGAAAGGTGTTCATTCTTTGAAGTTTGTGGCATTTGCTATAGATGTATATGGAGAATTCTAAGATATGTTCTTGTGCTTAAGAAAGCATGATGTTGAGTCCATGTGTCATCTTCTTGTTGGGAAGCATGTACATCAATGTTTATTTGTGTTTTCATTAGGTTTGGTGGACCTAGTGTTTACACTTCATGTGAAGAATAAAATTAATTGAGGAAGCATGTGGTTGATCCAAGATATTATTTTTTTGGTCTTGGTTAAATTTTTTATTGGTCCACTCTTATTCCTTTCCACCACAGGAATTTTGAGTTGCTAACCTAATTTGAATTTATGAAATGAGGTATTTGTGGCTGACCTTGGAGAAAGTTTCTAAGGTTGAGGATGGTATAAAAGCAAGTCGAATTGTGAAGAGTTGTATGATAGTGTGATGCAAAGTGATGAAAGTGAGCCACAAATCATAGGAGAAAAATTGTGTGTGCGAGTGAGTTGAGACAATAGTACTTCATTGTGTTGGAAGCTATGAATGTGTATTAATTGATGTGATGGATCTTTTTGTTCTCTTTTGTATCTATAGGAAGTGAGCCTCCTTGTTGGACAGTGAGTCCTTTTCTATAGGCAGTGAACCTGTGTACTTGGACAGGGAGTCCTTTTCTGTAAGCAGTGAGCCTTTGTACTTGGATAGTGAGTCCTCTTCTAGGTAGTGAGCTCCTAGTAGTGAGCCTTTGTTTTATAATCCTTTATATTGTGAGTTAACCCTCACCGTGTTTTTTCCCTCATTGACTTTTCCACATAAAAATTTGGTGTTCATTGTGTTGATTTACTTTTTGTTATTTGTGTTACATGCTTTTACTTAATAACATAATTGTGTGGTAGAGGAATTGATGTGTTGAAGTTTCAAGTTTTGAATTATGTGACAATTGATTCACCCCCCCTCTTAGTTGTCCTACACCTTTTTAACAATTGGTATCAAAGCTTTGGTTCCTTGGTGTGGAGCTTAATCGCTTAAGGAAAATCCGATGGCCCATAAGTTGGCTATCCCTATGTTCGATGGAACTGACTACAATGATTGGAAGGGATGGGTGAAAGGATATATTATCTCTCTTGGTTTTAAGACCTAGAAGGCTGTTGAGACAAAGTATACATACCCATTTGGTGGTCTTACTATTGCAGATGAGATTTTTTCTTATGAAGAAAATGAGAAGGAAAAGTATGCTATTGTATTGGCTTATCTAAAAATGAGCGAGCTAAGGTTCTTTCTTTGGATACTGCATATGAAGTCTAGAAGAAGTTGGAAGACATGTATGAAGGAAATGAAAGAGTGAAATTGACAAAGAAGTTGGTGGCAAAGCACAAATTTGTAAATCTAAAAATGGAAGGTGAGGAATTTACAAATTTCTTTCAGAGGGTTGAACTGATTGCAAATTATGTTAGAAATCAAGGAGGAAAAATATCAGATGAAGATATAATTGAGAAAATCTTGATAACCCTACTAGATTGCTACAGTGATAAAATCTCAGTTATTGAAGAAATGTATGATCCTAAGAAGTACACTTTAGAATAGTTGTTCGGCACCTTGCAAGCATTTGAGATGAGAAAGTTCTGGAAAGAAGACAAGATGGAAGAAAAGGTAGAAATGACATTTAAGGAAATGAAGATTGAAGGAAAACTAGATAGAAATGGTGATGATGAGTTGGAAGAAAACTTCACCAAGAAGTTGAAGAAAGGCATCGAAAAGTATAAAGGTATGTTACCCTTTAAATATTTTAGTTGTGGTAATGTTGGTCATTATGCTTTAAGATGTATGAATAGAGCTGTGCATAAGAAGAAAAAGGATTATAAGGATAAGGATAGAAAGGATAAGAGATATAAGAAGTACTATGTTAAAGAAGAAGCATGAATTTTTGATGATGTATCTAAGAACGAGGCTAATGATAGTGAATGCTTATTCTTAGCTTTGGAAAGTAAATTTGTATCCACTAACCATAGAAAATGTGTAAACAAGGCTCTGGAGAATAAGAGGAATACGATGGAAGGTACTTTGGTTACCACTTTTCATGCAAGATAGGATGAAAAATACTTGGAATTGATAGTGGATGTTCTAATCACATGATCAGAGATAAGAGTAAGTTCACTAAACTTGAGAAATATGATGGTGGTTTAGCTATGTTTGGTGATGATTCAGGAACTAAGATCTATGGGAAATGTTCAATTAGTTTTCATGGTGTGCATAGTACTGATGATGTATATTATGTGAAGGGGTTGAGGGATAACCTTTTGAGTGTTGGTTAGATGTGGAGCAATGGTTTTAAACTTGTGTTTTAGAATAACACCTATGAAATTAGAAAAGGATCCAAAAATGGAGATATGGTTGCTACTAGTAGAACTCATGGAAACATCTATTAGCTTAAGGGAATTGATGGTAAATACCTTGTATCTCAAATTAGTGAAAGTTGGTTATAGCACCGAAGAATGGGACATGTAAATTTTGATAACCTGATCAAGATCAGTGCAAAGGAGATTGTTTGAGGGCTGCCTAGAATCACAAGAACTAGTAATGCTATTTGTAGAAGTTTTCAATTGGGGAAATAGATAAGATGTAACTTTAAGGGAAAAGAGAACTCCACTACCAGAATGTTGGAGTTAATCCATACTGTTCTCATTGATGATTATACTCAAATGACATGGGTTGCTTTTCTTAGGGAAAAGACTCAGGCTTTGGATAGGTTTAAGGTATTCCAAGCAAGAGTGGAAAATGAAGTGAATTTGAAGATCAAGTGTTTGAGATCTGATAGAGGTGGAGAATTCACTTTTGGTGAATTTAATGCATTATGTGAACAACATGGCATAAAAAGATAATTTTATGCTCTAAGAACCCCTCAGCAGAATGGAGTAGTTGAAAGAAAAAACCGAATAGTATAGGAAGCTGCTATAACCATGATGAAAGAATCCAATGTTTTGGATGTGTACTGGAGAGAGGTGATACACATTATTGTTTATGTTCTTAATAGAGTTCAAATCAGATACAACACAAAGACTTGTTTTGAGTTATGGAGTGGTAAGAATCCTACCATAAAGTATTTTAAGGTATTTGGAAGCAGATGTTATATTAAAAGAGATGATGAAAATATTGGAAAGTTTGATGCTAGATGTGATGAAGGAGTATTTCTTGGATATTCTACTACTAGCAAAGCATACAAATGCTTTAATAAAAGATTGAGAAAGATTGTTGAAAGTGCTAATGTGAAAGTTGATGAAGACATACACAGATCTATTGAGATAAGTGAGGTTGAACTTGATGATCCCATCTATGGACATGTACCTGAGGAGAATAAGGAGAAGGATGAAGAGAAAGAGAAAGAAGAGAAAATGGAAGAAGAAGAAGAGAATGAGCCAAAATCTATTGTTAAGACTCCTAAGTATGTATACAAGAATCATTCAGAGGAACAAATAATTGGAGATAAAAGTGAAGGTGTGAAGAATAGAAGCAAAGTTTTAGGTAAGGTAAATCTATGTTTTCTTTCTAAAGTTGAACCTAAGTTTGTGAGTGAACATGTCAAGATGAGAGTTGAATGAAGGCTATGAAAAAAGAGTTGCATCAAATAGAACATAATCAGACATGGGAACTAGTCCCTAGGCATGTGAATAAAAATGTGATTGGCTCGAAGTGGGTGTTCTAGAATAAACTAAATGAAAGTGAAGAAGTTGTAAGGAATAAGGCAAGACTTGTATGCAAGGGATATTCACAAGTTGAAGGTATAGATTTTGAAGAGACATTTTCCATTGTGGCTAGAATGGAAGCTATTAGGATGTTTTTGGATTTTTCTACCCACAAGAACTTTAAAGTGTATCAGATGGATGTTAAGTCAATATTTCTGAATGGTGAATTGGAGGAAGAAGTGTATATGGAACAACCTAAAGGATTTCAATTATTTGACCAACTAGACATGGTTTTTAAGTTGAAGAAGGAATTGTATGGACTGAACCATGCTCCCAGAGCTTCGTATGCAAGATTGGACAAATATTTGACAAAGCAAGGATTCAACAAAGGTTCTGCTAACAACAATCTTTACTTCAAAGTGCAAGGTAACAAAATGTTGATAGTAGTTGTATATGTTGATGATATCATTTTTGGTGGAGATGAAGGCATGTGTAAAAAAATTTATTTGGAGATGCAGAAAGAATTTGAGATGTCTATGATTGGTGAATTAAATTTCTTCCTTGGTCTACAAGTGAATCAAACTAACAAAGGGATATTCATTTCACAATCTAAGTATGTAAAAGAGATATTGAAGAATTTTGGGATGGATGATTCCAAACATGTTTGTACTCCTATGATAATCATATGTAAACTAAGAAAAGATGATGAATATGCTAAGATTGATTAGAGCAAATACAGATCTATGATTGGAAGACTGTTGTATCTTACTACTACTAGACTGGATATTATGCATGCAATATGTTTAGTTGCTAGATTCCAAGAAAATCCTACAGAAGCACATGTTATGGTACACCAGATTATGGATTATGGTATCCTTGAAGTGATGATTTCACGCTAAGTGCCTATACTGATGTTGATTGGGTCAGATGTGTACATGACCAAAAGAGTACCAGTGGTGGTGCTTTCTTTCTTGGAGGAATATTGGTCTCTTGGTTGAGTAAAAAGAAAGACTTGGTTTCTTTATCCACTGCAGAGGCATAATATATTGTTGTAGCATCCTGCTGCACACAAGTTTTGTGGATGAAGCAAACTATGAAGGACATTGGAGTGATATGTGATGAGTCTATTTCTATTTTCTGCGACAACACAAGTGCAATAAACTTTTCAAAGAACCCATTTATCCATTCAATAACAAAACACATATCTATTAAATATCATTTCTTGAGAGAAAAAGTGCTACAAAAGGAAGTTAGATTGGAGTATGTGACCACAAAGGAACAAATTGCACACATATTTACTAAGGCTCTTCCAAAGGATACTTTTGAGCATCTTAGGGAGATGTTAGGGGTCATTGGCCCTTTGAACTTAGTGCACATGTAGGTGCATCAGTCCAATGAATTCACAGAACCTTTAGTTATCTAGACTGATAAATAGGTCTACTCCACAGGGGGAGTAGAAATGGTTTCATTGTTACAATATGAGTGTGCTCCTAAGGGGAAGTAATCAATGTTATTGATCTTTTCCATTGATGTCAAAGGGGGAGAGAAAGTCATGTAAAAAATAGTTGTAGAGAAAGAGAAGGTGTTCTCCTAGGATATTATGAAGGATGTTGACTTTGATGGTTTTTCACATCATGTGTTGCCATCAATGACAACAAGGGAGATTGTTGCAAGTGTGAGCTAGTCTGGTGGTGTTGTCATTAATGTTGTCTTTTTTGTCAACATAGTTTAGTATGTTGCAGATTGTACATGTATAGCTAAGATGCTTCTAAGATGTTGTGAGTACATGGAGCTATCTTTATTTCATTGCAGATGTGTTGTGTTGATGAGTTTCTAAGTGCTTTTGAGAAAATTAATAAAGAAGAGAAGTCAAAGTGATGAATGTGCTCTAGTATGTGCTCCACATTTCTCCTATGTTGATCTTATGCTTGTGTGGATCTGAAGATTTGATAATGGTTATTTTATGGTGATACATCCTAACTTTTAGCTTCTGGTGTGATGGTATGTGAAAATTATGTTCATCAATATATGAACTATTCTAGCAGAGTTGGTCCTTTATGGACTGAGAAATAGTTTTTCTCCGTAGTCCTCCACTATTTTGTTTCAGATCTTACGGATCTGGGATATGTCTTGTGAAGGTCTTTTTTGTGTTTTGGCAAAGAGGCTTGAAGTTTGGTGATCTAGAAGGCATGTTTCAGTGTTTCAGTGTGAGTTTGTATAGTTCAGATGGACTGGTGAAAGGTGTTCAATGTTTGAAGTTTGTTGCATTTTTTGTGGATGTATATGGAGAATTCTAAGATGTGTTCTTGTGCTTAAGGAAGCGTGTTGTTGAGTTTGTGTGTCATCTTCTTTTTGGGAAGTGTGTACATCAATGTTTATTTGTGTTTTCATTAGGTTTGGCCAACCTGGTGTTTACACTTCATTTGAAAAATTAAATTAAATTGAGGAAGCATGTGGTTGATCTGACACATTATTTTTTGGTCTTGGTTAAATGTTTTATTGGTCCACTCTTATTCCCTTTCCATCGTGGGAATTTTGAGTTGCCGACCTAATTTGAATTTATGAAATGAGGTATTTGTGGCCGACCTTGGAGAAAGTTTCTAAGGTTGAGGATGGTATAAAAGCAAATTGAATTGTGAAGAGTTTTATGAAAGTGTGATGCAAAATGATGAAAGTGAGCCACAAATCATAAGAGAAGAAGTGTGTGTGCAAGTGAGTTGAGATAATAGTACTTCATTGTGTTGGAAGTTGTGAATGTGTATTAATTATTGTGGTAGATCTTTTTGTTCTCTTTTGTATCTATAGCCAGTGAGCCTCCCTATTGGATAGTGAGTCTTTTTTTGTAGGCAATGAGCCTTTGTACTTGGATAGTGAGTCCTCTTCTAGGCAATGAGCTCCTGGCAACAAGCCTTTGTTTTATAATCTTTTATATTGTGAGTTAACCCTCACTGTGGATTTATCTCATTGGTTTTGCCACGTAAAAATCTGGTGTTCATTATGTTGATTTACTTTATATTATTTGTGTTACATGCTTTTACTTAATAACAAAATTGTTTGGTAGTGGAATTGATAAGTGTTGAAGTTTCAAATTTTGAATTATGTGACAACTGATTCACTCCCCTTCTCAGTTGTCGTATGCCTATTTAACACTAAACCCTAAATGCAATGAAAATAAACTAATGTAAACCTAGATCTAGGGTTTTCAAGGTCTCCAAATTAGAATTAGGATGTCCAATGTCAGGTTCACCAAAATGAAATGAAAGAAAAGGGGATCCTTCCCCTAAAAGTGGGAATTATGTGATAAGGGGAGTATGTCAAAGCAAAAGGGGGTTTCCACATAATCACAAATAAACCTTTCCCTTGTTCATTAGGAAGAGGAGATAGTGCCACAAATGATTAGAATTTACTTACAACCCTTAAGGTGAGTCAACCCTAGGTTTTGGACACTATGCTGCCTTGGATTCCTTATGACATAAATGACTAAAAAGCAATTTTGGAGAAAGATAAAAGCATTTTACCAATCAAACCTATGATATCTAACACTTGGAATATGAAGTATTATGATAACACTATTAGAAACAACAATTAACCAACAAAACTAAGAAGGTGAGGATGGTGTTTACCTAGCTCTAAAAGTGGATTTTAAGCTCTGTTGAAGGACATATTAACCTAAGGGAAAATGGGTCTTTGTATAGGGGTCTAAAAATTATTTTTTCAATCCTTTGATCTCAGATCTAAGATTTTGATTCCACCAGGTTTCAATGTCGAAAAGATGAAAATAAAACTTGTAGCTGAGTTTTCGTGTCTTGAAAACTTTCACAACCTTACAGAATTGCACTTTTGATCAAAGTTCTTTCAATTCTTCTTCACTTGCAAATTTGCACATACAAAGAGAGAAAAATTATTGGTTTTTGGTGGATAAGGGTTCCCTTTGGTCAAACCCTAGTTTGGTAATTAAACATTAATAATGAAATAATGATAAAATGAAGGAATTAGTCAATAAAAAAAGTTTGTTAGACCTCACCAAACCCTTTAATAGTTGCACTTAGAGGACTAAAGTCTAACACATTTCTTTAAGGGTTGGATCTTGCATGAAATGACCTGATTGCTTGATATATCTTGATGCTTGAATGCTTTCTTGAAACTTGAAACCTACATCACAATGTTAGCTCCAAAAGAATGCATGAACACACATAAATCTTGACATAATGATATGATCTTGAATGCTACTATAGATTCTTGATAAATTTTCTCTTCAATTCTCTTGACAATAATCTTTGCTCTTGTGAAATTTGAATTATTTCGCTTAGATTTGAATTTATAAAAAGACATTTTATTTATAGGTGTTTTCTTAATTACCCAACAATTAAACACCACAAGTTGACCTTTGCAATTTGAATTTAGATCATTAAAATGCCACCAAAAACATATTAAAAATGAGATCCAAGACTTAAGGATGACCCATTCGCCCTTGGGAAAATGAATCCTAGGCCTGAAACCTAGGACACACATCTTCCAAGATGTGTAATTAAGTGTAGGAATTGATTAAATGTGTTTCCCTTTCAGAAAACAAAATTAATTAGGCTTGTGAATGCATAATTAGGCCAATTAAAGGCTTGACTAAGTCCAATAAATTAAGGGGATGCAAATGTAGTGTGAAAATGTAAAGGTGTACATTTTTCAACACTACAATAGTAATTTTCTAAAGAAGCATACCACCTTATGATTTTGTGTTTAATATTAATAAGTGAACAATTTTACAATAAAAAATTAGTTTCCTTTATCTCATTATTGATTTGATTTATGAAAGGTCCTAGTATTTTATCATGTAAATATTTGAGATCAAGTTATCACTAGATATGGAACCTAAGAAATCATATATTTTTCAAGATAACATTTCAAAGGTTAGGTATTGAAAAAATATGATTTTTTGGTTGTGCCCTATAGGGTGAGTGTTATACCAAAAAAAAAAGGTCTAATAAATATATTAATAATTCAATGGATAAATTTGTTATAATATTTTAGATGATATTTTGGTATGTTAATAGAATAAAAAATATTAAGAGTATATGTGTATAGTACTGTAATTCCTTACATAAAATTAGTATTGATCATTTTATAGAAGGAGATTCAATACTTAGGGAATACTATGCTAGATGATAGAATATTAGTCATTGTAGTGAAGACACACACCATAATAGATCGGATTATGTTAAATTATGTTGTAGAAATATATAATGTTTTGCATCTTTTGGGATATTATCAAAGATTCGTGTTGAGAGGTGTCATACATATTGCATATTATAGGGATAGATTATTGATTTAATTTTAGCATATCCCACTTAAGGTGCCACTTATGCCATGTGTAATTTATATTATGATGTATGCAAGAAAATATACAATGCCATGCAATATGTGTAAGATAATCATTAACATTGTTAGATGCATAAGATGCAAGGCATTCTATGATATATAAGAACATGTAAGAGGGAGGTTACATAATGAGCTAATGAAAATTGTGACCAATTTATGATGTTTAAGAATGGCTCATGCAACTACTTTGAGGTGAGATAATGAGACTAAAATATGTTATCATGGATGTATGACCCACAATTTAAATCATATTTTCATCACATTGACCATCATAGAGGAATCCATTGAATTTTATATTTTAGAATTAGATTCCATGTTTAGCCCATAGAATCTTAGTGCATGGTTTTGTAAACTAATCATGGTTTATGGTTTCAAGTTCTACAATGAAAGTTTTTCATTGGATGCAATAAATGAGATCTATAATTAAGGTTTAAAAATAAGATAGCAAGATAAGAGATCCTAATCTTAGGTGAAACTCCATGTTTAAGTGTACTTGAGTCAAAGTAGTTCTAGGATGGATGACCTCCCAGGAATTTTGTATGCTTCACTATTGTGAGCATCACCTAGATATAATAAGTGTTAATTGGACCAGTTATGCTCATCATAAATAAGTTTGTGTGAACCACTACTCATTAAATATGGGTCAATGAATTTGAATAAAAAACTACCAATTGAAAATGATCCTAAGGATCAATGTCTGCACTTTCTTCTTCTCTAACCTCAAGTTCTGAAACTTCCAAATCTAGCCTATGGGTATGTGTAGGATCATCATGGAAAAAACAGGCCCTTAAGTGGCAATGAAAATTCAAAAAAATTAGAGTTATGCAACTTGACATAAAAATTTCAATAAGTTATCTATATTATTTCAAAAATATGTAACAATAGAATCTGTGGAAAATTGAATGTAGTTCTAAACTACTAAGTTTATTTTATTTTTTTAAAAGTCTATTTGGTGAAAATTTGAAATTTCAATGCAGTATTACTTAAATTTCAGGGGAAAAATAAGGAGGTGTCTGTCTGACCACCCTAACCACAATAAAATGATAATATTTTTTAATAATATTTTAGATATAAGTAGAGGACTCATGTCTGGATGTGACACATATTTTTTTGTAATTTTTTTCCAAGTAAATAGTGTTGAATTTTTATTACAACTTAAAAAAAGCAGCATTATCAATGCGACCACATATGGTCAAAACTTCATGAAATTCTTTTTTTTTTTTTAATCTATAATTGTCTAAAGCATGAGATGTGACACATATTTTTGATTCAAAAAATATGATATGGTTTGAAAGTTATAGATATTTTTCAATCGGCCTATCAGTCAGGGACTTTAGTCATAATTCCTAATAGAAAATGAATAATAATTATTTGCTAAATTCAAAGTAAAGAATAATTTATATTGGTGGAAAGCTGAGAGTCTCCTCTACAAGCCAGCACCGTTTTTCATCAATTTTGGCTAAAAATAAAGTCATCAACCACATGGACAAAGTCTAGAAAAACAAGGTAAGTTGTCAAACACGTTTTTTACATTGACTTCTTAGGATTGGCATGTTCAAGCCAAATACCAAAGCAAGCCCGAGGCTAATCCCTAGGCAATAAATTATGTGTCAGAAATATTGGATATTTGTTTCAAATTAGATATCCATTTCATCAGGATATCTGATTTGAATCCAGGATATCAGATTTGTTATATATGATTTTAAAATGTTTATACTTTATAATATGAAGTTTAGAAAATGCAATAAATATTTTATAGTTTATTTTAATATATCCTAGTTTAGAATATACAATATGGTTTATAATTTAACATATAATATATTATATTATTATGTATAATATTTAAATATTATTTCTATATTTTTAGTTAATGTATATATATACTAATATATAAAATATTATATAACTAATATGTACTAACATATAAAATA
>VDFB02252616.1:31521437-31613646 GCA_007258455.2 Sequoia sempervirens
GTCTATTGGAAAAAGTAACAAGGAAAAGGATAAGAGAACTGCTCGGAGAGTCATTACAACTACCCTAGTAAGCCATAAATTGAAAAAGGCTTACTTTATGAGACAAACTTGTATTGATTTTGACACAAATCATAAAAATTTGGATAGAGCACTTGCAAGAAGAGAAAGAATAGATGATCCTCTTCAAAATGACACATGGGCTTTTGCCGGGAGGCTTCCACGTGTTGATAAGAAGCTAACCGATAATGTAAAGTAGGTAATTCAACAATTTTGGCATAATAACTCTAGAGTATCACCCAATGCAAAGGATGTTTTAAAGTTAAGAATTGGCATTCGAGACTGTACACCACATCCTAAACATTTCTTGGAATCAAGCCAAACAATGTTGTTCAAAAAATTTATTGAAACACATAAAAACATGGAAATCTTGCAAAGGACTTTTGAGGGTTTGAAGCCATTTTATTGTGTGCCTCTTAAGATTCGTAATACTTGTTGTTGAAAATACCATGTGGAGTTTTTAATGTACCATGAGCTATTATGATATATCCGTTCTACTTTGCATACTAATGAAATGTTGCAGGAGTGTGGTGCAATGCATCTTCCGAAATCATCAAGGGACTTGCTAGATCTATTTTTATGTTCTAGAGATGATGGTTGCTTTTTCTATAGAAATGATTGTTTAAATGCAAAGTGCTCACAATGTGGTGGCTTGTCAAATTTTGTTCAATGTTTTCATGAGAGTTTCAAACATGAATTTGGAAAGAAGCTTGTTGAGAAAAAGAGATATGAGATAGTCAAATATACTTTGCAAAGTGGAGGTGAAGGTTCTAGATGTGAGTTGGTTACAAAAGAATGCAGCGTTGCTAATTTTATTTCAGATTTTAGGGACAATCTTTTCTACAAGTATGCAAGGCATAGTCATAGGTCTCAGTGGTTGGATCAACAATTTAGGATGTGTAAGGACTCTTTTCCGATTGGCACTATTATATTAGTGGTTGATTTTGCAAAAAACTACACATTGCAAGCAAAAAATGAGGTACAATCTCAATATTACAATTCCATTCAGATTGCTATTTTTGTCCACATAACATTTAGACATGCACCTGATAGTACAGAGAAGGATTGAAAGATAATCAGAGAGTATCATTTTTATATGAGTGATGATAGATCTCACTCGTTTGAGTATGTCCAACATTGTTTCGAGATTTTTTGAGTTCTTGTAGGAGCATGATATAGTATTGGGTGACATCTAATTTGGTCAGATAATTGCACAGGTCAATTCAAGAATGCTCGTATGTTTTATTGGTTGAGTAGAATGCATGTAGATAGGGGTCTACCTCATATTTGGAGTTTTTTTGAAGCTAGACATGGGAAAGGGGAGCATGATGGAGCAGGTGCATGCATAAAGAGAGCTCTAGTTAAGGAGCAATTGAAGATTTTAGGAGAAAAATTCAGTGATGCACATTCTATAGTTGATTGGTGTAGTTCAACATTGTCACAGGGAGGGACACTTGATTCAACAGTGCACAGATTCTTTTGGTCCGTTGAGGAGGGTACAGTGGGAGGTAGATTGGATTGTCATACAATCAAAGATTCTTCAAAGATGCATTCATTTCAAAGCTCATATGCAAGTACATGGACCATTTGGACATGAGAGTTGGCTTGTTTTTGTCAGAGTTGTATTCAGTGCGAGTGGGATCAATGTGAGTCAAGTGAGTGGGTGGATACATGGGTACCACAGTATCTAACTCCTTTATCTCAAACAATATCCATGACAAATGACACAATGGAAAGTTCAGTTGATTAGGACTTATTTTCAGATCTACTACAACTAGGACATATTTTTGCAGTTGTTGCACCACATTGGAATGAAGAGAGATTAGACTATTGGTTGGCTTGATCTGTGCAGGTAAAGCATAAGCTAACACAACCGATGGAAGATGATGATGGTTTCATGTATCCTACAGGTTTAGTTGTGGTTGTAGGAAGTTGGTTGTGAACATACATGATTAGAAAGAATGGCATAGCTGCATTTGAAGACTACGAGAAACACAAAACCATTCTCATGTATTCACACCTTGTTATAGCAATAAATGTTAAGTTGTTGAAGTATCATGCTAGACCAAAGACAAAACAACAATGGACACTTAGTAATGTTGATCATGAAGCAATATTGGATACTCTTAAGCAAAGAGATGACCCTTTAGGCACACTTGAATAGCATTTTCAAGAATGGAAGGTAGAATGCTTATGCTCATTATGATTAAGTTCATTAGTGTTCTTTATTTAATACTGATATTTTATATACAATTGCAATGCAGGTGTCTTTTTTTATATGCACTTTTGTGATACTTTTGGCAAGATTGATCATGGACCTGCTACAACAATATCCATCTCTAATCCTTTCGAAGAGGTATGCGTCTTTTATAGTTTGCATCACTAGCTCATCATCATTCAGGTTGTTTAGATTAATATAGATACGTTAGTATAAGCATATTTTCTATTGTGACAATATAGATTTCTCATTTTATGTATATTGCGATATTCTGGACGTGTTGGAACAGTCTGTTTGGTCGTACGAGTTGCGGAATGAAAGTTGCACCACTTTGCAACTTTACACTACTTGCATCTGGTAACTTTTCCCTCCACTGAAAAGTCATCACCATAGGAAAACACCTTCGAGATAGCAAAAATCGAGAGACGTTTTTGTATATGGTCCCAACATGATCCCATAGCCTCAGACACAAAGTCTGTAAGAATCATGGTCTCCAAGAAATAGACCTTCAAATATTGCTGCCTTTTAGCACTTTGGACTCTTAAGGGAAATCGCCAGTACAATGTAGCTCAGAGTGATTCGGCATATTTGGGTGCAAGAGAGGACCATCCCTAGTGTAAACATACCCATACAGATGTGTTGGAATGGTCTGTTTGGCCGTACGAGTTGCGGAATGAAAGTTGCACCACTTTGCAACTTTACACTGCTTGCATCTGGCAGCTTTTCCCTCCATTGAAAAGTCATCACCATAGGAAAACACCTTTGAGATAGCAAAAACTGAGAGAGGTTTTTGTAGATGGTCTCAACACGATGCCATAGCCTTGGATAGAGAGTCTATAAGCATCATGGTCTCCAAGAAACAAACCTTCAAAGATTGCTGCCTTTTAGCACTTTGGACTCTTAAGGGAAATTGTCGGTCCAATGTAACTCAGAGTGATTCGGCATATTTGGGTGCAAGAGAGGACCATCCCTAGCATAAACGTACCCATACAGACATGTTGGAACAGTCTGTTTGGTCATACGAGTTGCAGAATGAAAGTTGCACCACTTTGTAACTTTACACTTCTTGCATCTAGCAACTTTTCCCTCCACTGAAAAGTCATCACCACAGGAAAACACCTTCGAGATAGCAAAAAATGAGAGAGGTTTTTGTAGATGGTCCCAAAAAAATCCCATAGCCTCAAACAGAGAGTCTAAAAGCATCACGGTCTCCGAGAAAAAGACCTTCAAAGATTGCTACCTTTTAGCACTTTGGAATCTTAAGGGAAATCGCTGGTCCAATGTAGCTCAGAGTGATTCGGCATATTTGGGTGCAAGAGAGGACCATCCCTAGCATAAATGTACCCATCTGGATGTGTTGGAATAGTTTTTTTGGCCGTGTGAGTTGCGGAATGAAATTTGCACTGATGAGCTTGAAATATGCTTATAATTTGAATATTATGATGTATTTTTAATACCCTTACTCTTATTGTTGATGGTTGTTTTAACTCTTTGATTAAAGGATTTTTATCTAAAATTGGGTAGTATCCTATAGCAACACATTCCTATATTCCTGCAGTTTAACATCTCTATGTGTTTGTATTAATTGCCCTGTTTGACCTCCCAAATGACTGATATAATGCATGTGGTTTTTGGATAATGAAATGGATTTAATATGTGATTAATGAATGTGTATCATGTTATTTTCCATGCATGCTTTCTTTCACTTCTATCACCATGTGCATTGCAGGTTGTTGAAGGAAGCATGAACAATTCAAAGCGCAACAGATCTCGGCCCTATAGTAAAGTCCATTTCCAGCACATCGAGGAAGTTGTTCCAGCAAAGAATCTTTGACCGAGTCGTTGGGAGGAAATCTAAATGATCATTAATTTAGGAAGAGTGGAATACTAAATTCTCTCTGAATCGTGTTGAACAGATATGCCTTCATTTATGAGAAGTTTGTTCCTCGGTTTCAGGATGCATTTATGTCCATGTCTTTCTTTGTTAGAGTTAGGTAGTTAGTTGCTTTTCTAATATAAATAAGTGTTCCTCCTGTGTGAGTGGGCAACAGAGTGTGTTAAAGTTAGTATTATAATGAGAAACAGTGTTTTGTGTTAGTTTTCTTACAAGCAAAACAATCAATGTATATGATTCCAAGTTTATGAATAAAAGCTAATGAAGTTTTGAGTTCAATTCTTGCATAAACTGGTTGATGCTTGCTATGGGGGCCCACTTAGTGAGTATCTGTAGTTAGTTATTTATGTCCTATTGATTATAAATTAGATTTCATTCTTGAAGGTTTTAGTGCAAACTCAGTCTTATATTGTTCTTGCAGCATCGAGAATCCATCCCTGTGTTTGTTCCTACAACATAAGGCCAGTTCATAGTTTGTTTCTTAGTAATAGTTGTCATGATTTCTGCCTTGATTAAGTTATGCTTAAGTTAAGAAGACTTTACATTACATTTCTGCAGCATAAGTAGAATTCCTTCCAAGCATTTTTTTCTGGTAAATTGTGACTGAAACTAGTTCTTAGTGCACATACAGTGCCACTCCATTTCAAGTATATATTCCCTGGTTTGAAAATGTAAATGAACGACCATAAGAAGATGTTAGTCACCTGCTGGAATGTCCAATTCGCAGGTTAGGATTTTCCATGACTTTTATATCTTTTTGTGGAATCGACCATTTTTTGGCACCGTTGCTGGGGATGGTGTCAAGCTAAGAACCTATCATAGTCATTGTTAGCAGTAGTTTAGTGTGTTTATTCAAGCATTTTCAAATTCCTTCAATTTATAGTTAATTCTATTGCATGCATAGAAGAAGAGACACTCTGGGAAGATTCCTCCCTAACCTTCCATTCATTGATAACAATTTTGAACCTGCTTATAATCTATTCCAAAATATACTAACCCTGGGAGTCCTGTGGTAAAAATAAATATTAATGGCCAGATAGTAAAGAATATTTTAATTGACCTTGGTGCAGCCATTAATGTAATGAACAAGCATACTATGGAGTATATGAATATCCTAACCATTCGGTCTACACCTACCATCCTGCATCTTGCTGATAGTTCCATAGTAACACCTGATGGAGTGGTAGAAGATGTCATTGTCATCCTTGAGTCTTGGGAATACCCAGTAGATTTCACTATATTGTCCACTAAGAAAAATTTGGGAGGATATCCTATAATCCTAGGTAGACCATGGTTAGCCACAGTTGATGCTTTTATAGGATGCTATTCAGGAGACATGACAATTTCTGATGGTCAGTCAAGAAAGAAATTGGCTTTATACCCACCTACCCAGCCTCAACTAGACTTGTCTCAACCAATTTGGCCAGATTTAGGAGAGGAAACTGAAGAAGTCAATTCATTAGCTCAGAAAATGATGCTACAAACTAATCTATTTTCCTAGCTTCAGAGTGAGGATGGCCTGCTTTTACACATTTTGCAGTCCAACTCTGATCTGAGTAGCCCATCTG
The DNA here is from genome assembly GCA_007258455.2 of Sequoia sempervirens. Lineage (NCBI taxonomy): Eukaryota > Viridiplantae > Streptophyta > Pinopsida > Cupressales > Cupressaceae > Sequoia > Sequoia sempervirens. The sequence goes on from VDFB02252616.1 coordinate 31,527,175, forward strand.
CTCTAGATAGCTATCTTCAGCAGTGTTTCCTGCAGCAACTGAATCCTGAGAGCCTGCCACCTAAATTTCCTATAGTTTATCACAATTTTCTTCCACATGAAATACAAACATCATCTTTATCAGCAGCCTCCATGAATGATCTTACCAAGCAAGTAGAAGTGTCTCCAGGCCGTTGTCTAAACATCAATAATAAGTTGCCTCAATCTCAACAAACTACCCTAGTCACAATGTTGCAAGATCAACAGAGAAATTTTGCATGGGATTATGGGGATATGAAGGGAATAGATCCTCAACTCTGTACTCATAGGATCTACATTAAGGAATACTGTTCACCTGTTAGGTAGCCTCAAAGAAGGATAAACCCAACACTCAGGGAAATAGTTAAAAAAGAGCTCCAAAAATTGCTTGATGTTGGTTTTATCTACCCTATTTCAGAAAGTCAATGGGTATCTCCATTGGTGATTGTTTCTAAAAAAGGTGGAAAATGGAGAGTTTGAGACCAATGTAACAATGTAACAAAATAATGTTTGAACTAAGACCAATGTAACAATGATACAAAATAACGCTTGAGACTGCAAGAATACTAATGATAATAGGTTTCCACAATCCATATCATAAGTCTATATAGCTTCTGGATTTGATTGTGTGCAAGAATACGTCAAAATGGCTAGTGTACTAAAAGAATTCTTATGATTTTTGAAGAATGCTGATAACTCTACTCAGTTGGCTTATTTTCTCAATATCATACAAATTGAAACCTGGCATCAATCAACTCTATATATCAAGCTACCACAATTCAAGTTTCAATGATGAATATTTATCATGCATGTTTTAAATGACATTCAAGTTTATAGTGGTTTTTTTGTTTATATGATGTTATGTGATATTCTAATTGTAATTCATGCTTCAAGTTGTATATATATATATATATATATATATATATATATATATATATATATATATATATATATATATATATATATATATATATATATATATATATATATATATATAATTTTTACATGTTTTCTCCATTGTTCAGCCCCTACACTGCAACTAAATGGCTGCATAGTGTGTGGAATGAGGGGGCAGTAGGCCTAAGACCCCTTTAAAGTTTCTTTGAGTGCTTTCTTTTCATTTTTTGTGAGTTTTGTGCCAAGTTTCCTAAAAGAAATGTGGTCTCATAGAATTCCATGACAAGCTAATGCAATTGATAGCTACTCCTAGTTATTAGTTATGTAATGTGAAGTATTGCATAATTGCTTAGGTTGAATTTGTAAAAACTATATTGTTATTGAAATTTTTTCATCTATCAGCATCTAGTTGTTACTTATGCAATGTGAAATAATGCTTTGAGTTTGAAAGATGTGCAATGCAATGTAATCAGCAATATGAATATAAACTACATAATATTTAACCATTCTTTTTATGCTATTGTACATTGATATTTAACCATTGCTCACTTGATTAAATTTTCAAAGAGTTTAATCATACACATGAGGAGGAAATTAAATTTCTATTGTCAACTTCTATATATAACAAATTATCCAATAATCAAGTGTATGTCCACATACAAAAATGGCATCAACGCCAACTCAAACAAAGTTTTACAATATGTGGCATATGCCATCTCGGTATCTATTCAAAATTTACATGCAAAAATGTCTATCTCATCCTAAACTACTGGTGGATCATCAAAATGGAGCCTCTTTGAAGGACTTGTTGGCTTTGAAGGTAGCTACACAAGAAAAAGTCAAACCACAATTGAGATTAGTTATACTATATAATTTAAAATTGAATAATTAACATAAAAATCAATACACATTGAATTATAATTGAAATCTTGATAACTGATGCAGAAGGTCAGGGATTTTTGCAAGAAACTCACCAAGTTATCAGACTTTCATTGGTTCACTCACAACCTTTCCTCTAGACACCAACTTGAAGATAAAGCCTAAACTTTGCACTCAAGACTTATCTACTTCCCTTGTGGTTCCAAATCACTGAAATGATCTCAAAATACTTAAACAAACTTGAATCAAATGGGTTTCAAGCCCTAACCTACTATTTTGAACAAAACTCCCTTTTGCTGCTCAACTAGCCTTCTAGCCTATTAGGCCTTTGGCAATGGAATCTTGACTTTTTTCACAAACTTTGCAAATGAACCTCCAACTTAATGATTGTATCAAATATTTTTTGTGATGGTTAAAAACATATCAACTCATTGGCATCACTTGTTTCAGACTATCTTTCTTCTAACCCTGTTGTTTCCTCAAAATTAGGCCTAATTAGCCCTATTTTACAAAGCAACCCCTCTTCAAATTTGTCTTCTTACCTTGAAACTCTCAAAAATCTTCCAAAACACTCCCAAACCAAATATTTTCACACTTTTATTCTTCTTGGATACTCTTAACATACCCAACTACAAAACCCTCCCTAATTTGGCTTAAAACTAGGGCTTTTTGATTCTAGGGCTTCCAAACACTTCCAAGACTTAAATTTTAACTTTTCACCATTAATTCATCATGGCTCAACTATTTCAACTCAAAAGTATACCTCTTGTTAAGGCAGATTATCCACTGCTATACCCTAGGGTCCACCTTCATGCATTTTCCTTTGCCAATTCACTGTGCACACTCAGTTTTCCACCTTTTCTGCACATTTATTTGTTAGTTTCCTTTGGTACATGTTATATTTGATCCATTTCATAAGTTTTCAGTCATAAAACCCTATGAAATGGATCATTTATTCATTTTAAACCTCAAACTGTGTAAATCTGTCTTTTCCTGTAGACAGTCAGCCAAAAAACGTACAAGAGTTGATTATTATTAACTTTCAGAGAATTCAAGGGTTAGAATACATGCAAATACCAATTCTTAATCCATCACATTGAATAAAACTTCAATAGGAAATCAATAGACCGCCAAAAAGACACAAAATAATGCAAAAAACTATAATTTACTGCCTTTTCTTGGGAACAGTCCGTACAAATCCTTCAAAACTTCATCAACCTCCATACAAGTGATTCTCCTGGGGTTATATATCAATTCCCAAACTTTCCCAACCAACTAAAGTCGGTTCCCATTACATTAAAGTTAATTAAACTCCTAAACTCACTTTCCCGCCCAAACTGAAATTTGAAAATTTGAAATTACAAACTAGAGATTTATTAACAATAACCACCTAAAAACTATTGGATATTCACTATCCAAGTTTATTTGACCTATTTAAAGCATAAGATCACTAATCAAAACCCCCTAGAACATAATTTACCCTTTACATTGCATTTTAACCTGGATTCCTTATCAGGAACCTTGAAACTTTGAACATTCTCATTACACTTATTCAACCCAAACGCCATTATAGGCTCCAAAGATTATAATTGATGATTTGAATTTTTTGGAAGGTCCTCCTGACCCCTACACTCTCCTGGTTCTTGAAGTGCTCCTTGAAGGTCCTGGGTGCTCCTGCACCATTCTCCCTAGGAAAGAAAAAAATTCTTGTCCCAAGAAGTGTCCCATGTATTTCCATCAAAAGACCTCCTGCTCACATGTGTTTTCATCTTCCAATGAGAAGGTAGGTAGTCCCCCAAAGTCACTGACTTTATCTTTTGCCAATCTGCATTCCTGACATTTATCATTTGTGAACCAAAACAAGGTCTGGTTTGTCTTATTTGTTGCTTGATAACAGTGGGTTCTTGTGCCCTGCTACTGCCCTCATTCCACTGCCTCCTTTGTGAAATAACTTCATCATTAACACCATCATTTATAGGGAATTCAATGCTACCAACCCTGATACTACCCAAATCCCACAAGGACTGATTTGAAGGACTGTCCACCTTATAACCCTGCTGCAACTTATCTCTTTTCAGCTTACCAATGCCTTCCCCCGTTTCACTCTGCATATTCACCTGCAAACTCTTCTCAAAACAAATCACAAAATTATCACTAGACTGCTCCAACGGTAAAGGAACCAACTGATATTTAACATCTCCCTTGTGAACCAAATAGGTGTTAAGAAACCCATCATGCAAAGTTCTTCTAACATACTGCCATTGCCTTCCCAAGATAATATAACCCCAAGTCATTGGAATTACATCACAAAGCACTCTATCTTGATATGAACCAATTGAGAAATCAACAAAAGCTCTCTTACCAATCTCTACATGCTGTCCTTGAGTTACCCAAGTGGCCTTGTAGGGAGTAGGATGATCAAAAGTTTCAATCCCTAGCTTGGTTACCATATCAACTGAAACTAAATTGCTATGTGACCCTGAATCTATAAGCAATCTGCAGATCTTACCATGACTGAGACAATTTGTTTTGAAAATGGTTACCTTTGGTTCTTGATGAAGTCTTTCTCCTTGCTTGATCATGAGAAACTCACCATCAGTCACAGGGTCTGCCATAAATGTTTTTGGTTCCTCCTTCTTGTACCAAGTTAGCTCTCCTTTCTTTGCCTTTATCAGCTTGTTCCCATTTAGGACACTTGAAGGAAGGATGCCCTGCTTCATTGCAATTGAAACATCTACCTGTGAATGGTCCTCTACCTTGTCCAAATCTTCCTCCTCCTCTTGGAGTGTATCCACCTCTTTGATCAGAAAATATCTCTTTACCCTTGTCATTGCTGCTTTTATCATTACTGCCTTGTCCTTGCTCTCTACTACCTCTGCTCCTGTTTGAACTACCTCCTCTTCCACCATTATTTGATCTTTCTTGCTTCCTTTTCACCTTTTCTTCTGCTCTAATGGCCAACTGAAAACATTCTCCCAATGTCCTTGGCAATTACAAACCAATCTCATCTTGTAGATTGTACCTCAAGCCATTGATGTACCTGGCTATTTTCTCATCCTCTTCTTCATAACCTCCTTTGATACTAAGCTTGTGAAATTGCTCAGTATAGGACATAACATCCAAGTCCTTTTGCTTTAAATTCTGCCTCATCCTTTTCACATGAATGGTATAATTAGATGGTAGGAACTGCTCTTTAACCAAACTCTTCATCCTTGCCCATGTAGATACTTTTTCCAATCCTCTAGCCAACCTATCATTCTAAAAACTTGTCCACCATGTCAATGTTGTGACTCTCAACTTGGTTTTAGCAAACTTGACCTTCCTCTCTTCATCCATCTCCTCAAACTCAAAGTAGTTTTCTAAGGCATCAAGCCATCCCAGTACCTCCTCACTATCCATCTTCCCTTGATAGATAGGAAAATCTGTGACTCTTCCCTCCATGACCTTGTACTGCCTTCAACAACCTCACTAACCTCCTTTCCTCAGGATCCTCTGTATAATCTGCTTACTGTTCCTAATTCACCCTCACATGCTCTTCATCTTCATCATTGTTTTCTTGGTCTTCTTGTTCTTCTCTCTTCTCCATTGTCTTTCTTCTCTTGCTCTTTCTGCTTCTTGTTCCCTTCTTTCTCTTCTCTCCCTCTCCAAGATCTCTTTCAACTCTTCCAACTCTCTTGCCAATTGATTCTTTGGTGCCATTGCTATTTCTCCAATCCCCAAAGGACCTACTCACTGCTCTGATACCACTCTGATGTAGAGGGTCAGGGATTTTTGCAAGAAACTCACCAAGTTATCAGACTTTCATTGGTTCACTCACAACCTTTCCTCTAGACACCAACTTGAAGATAAAGCCTAAACTTTTCACTCTAAGACTTATCTGCTTCCCTTGTGGTTCCAATTCACTAAAATGATCTCAAAAGACTTAAACAAACTTGAATCAAATGGGTTTCAAGCCCTAACCCACTATTTTGAACAAAACTCCCTTTTGTTGCTCAACTAGCCTTCTAGCCTATTAGGCCTTTGGCGATGGATTCTTGAATTTTTTCACAAACTTTGCAAATGAACCTCCAACTTAATGATTGTATCAGATATTTTTTGTGATGTTTAACAACATATCAACTCATTGGCATCACTTTTTTTAGACTATCTTTCTTCTAACCCTGCTGTTTCCTCAAAATTAGGCATAATTAGCCCTATTTTACAAAGCAACCCCTCTTCAAATTTGTCTCCTGACCTTGAAACTCTCAAAAATATTCCAAAACACTCCCAAACCAAATATTTTCACACTTTTATTCTTCTAGGATACTCTTAACATACCCAACTACAAAACCCTCCCTAATTTGGCTTAAAACTAGGGCTTTTTGATTCCAGGGCTTCCAAACACTTCCAAGACTTAAATTTTAACTTTTCACCATTAATTCATCATGGCTCAACTATTTCAACTCAAAATTATACCTCTTGTTAAGGCATATTGTCCACTGCTATACCCTAGGGTCCACCTTCATGCATTTTCCTTTGCCAATTCACTGTGCACACTCAGTTTTCCACCTTTCCTGCACATTTATTTGTTAGTTTCCTTTGGTACATGTTATATTTGATCCATTTCATAAGTTTTCAGTCATAACACCCTGTGAAATGGATCATTTATTCATTTTAAACCCTCAAACTGTGTAAATTTGTCTTTTCCTGTAGACAGTTAGCCAAAAAATGTACAAGAGTTGATTCTTATTAACTTTTAGAGCATTGAAGGGTTAGAGTACATGCAAATACCAATGCTTAATCCACCACATTGAATAAAACTTCAATAGGAAATCAATAGACCGCCAAAAAGACACAAAATAATGCAAAAAACTGTAATTTACTGCCTTTTCTTGGGAACAGTCCATACAAATCCTTCAAAACTTCATCAACCTCCATACAAGTGATTCTCTTGGGGTTATAGATCAATTCCCAAACTGTCCCAACCAACTAAAGTTAGTTCCCATTACATTAAAGTTAATTAAACTCCTAAACTCACTTTCCCGCCCAAACTGAAATTTGAAAATTTGAAATTACAAACTAGAGATTTATTAACAATCACCAAGTAAAAACTATTGGATATTCACTATCCAAGTTTATTTGACCTATTTAAAGCATAAGATCACTAATCAAAACCCCCTAGAACATAATTTACCCTTTACATTGCATTTTAACCTGGATTCCTTATCAGGAACCTTGAAACTTTGAACATTCTCATTACACTTATTCAACCCAAACGCCATTATAGGCTCCAATAGATTATAATTGATGATTTGAATTGTTTGGAAGGTCCTCCTAACCCCTGCACTCTCCTGGTTCTTGAAGTGCTCCTTGAAGGTCATGGGTGCTCCTGCACCAATTACCTGAAATATACATCTCTTTGAAGGGTCAGGAGTCCTAGAATATACCCCTCTCAAAGAACTAACCAAACCAACTTTTGTAACGTCAATCTATATATGTGAACAAAAACATGAAATTGATCCAAGTTAGCATATAATTTTCAGTAATAAGAACATATTTACCAAGCACAAAATAAAATAAACACATGCCTCTTTAGGTTGATCTTTTTCTGTATCTCCTTTAGGTGTCTCAACACCTCCTCCTTGAGGTGTTTCAACACCTCCTCCTTCAGGTGTTCGAATACCTACTCCTTCAGGTGTTGTGGCACTTATCAACAATGATGTATAGCTCACAACCACCTATACATAAAAATGACAAATACATATGAAACTACGAATCTATGTCAATGTATGCATAATCAATAAAATATCTTATAAATTTTAATTCAATCAAATTTGAGTTCAATTACCTTTCCCTTATCTAACACTATGCCTCCATAGTCTGGAGAGCATCGCACTTCGCTTGCACTAGGTGTTTCCTACAAGTAGAGAGTAAGATAAACATATAAGTTAATATATAATTTCATTATTGAAAATTCAAATGACAAGCAAATATAGAGTAAAAAAATGTAAATGAGTGAGTGAGAAAATACATACTGTGTGCATGTCGAGGCTAAATGAAATGGCCCTAAGGGTGCTATCAGTCACCTATGTGAGCTCCTCAAACATTAACTGTTAAATAGACCATGTAAATAAATATTAGTACTTGATACTATCTCTTATTAATATTCATTTTTAAAAAAATGCAAGTTATGAATTTACACCTTAAATATTACCTATGTAACTACTCCAATGTCCACCTCTCTAGCAAGAGAGGACTCTGTAGGGTGTGCTCCACTCCCCTGCATGTGATTTACTATAATCTCCACATCCTAGATGTCATAATCAGAAGTGTCTAATGGTTGCTTAGGGGGTTGTACAATAGGACCCAAGCATATTTGCTGGCACGTATTGCAAATATGTGGACCCGAGGAGGATGATTCAGCAGCACTGGATCCATCGCCAAGATCACCAGATTGTGGCTAAGCTACTGAAGAAGCATGGGAAACCAAAAGACCACTCAAAGAGTGAATGGCCTGGATAGTTTGTGTGGCTACATCCTCTGTAATATCTGGATGTTGTACTGGAGGTGGCGGAGGAAGGGGAGGATGGGGAACATGTGGGCGCCTAACTACTCTAGCTGCCCCTAGCCTATCCTAAGGCATACCTCTACCAATGCCCTAGAAGGGTTTAATGTCAAAGTAATTGACATGATGCCCTAACAAAAACTCAGCATATAATTTTTTAATAAAGTAAAAAGGTACATTAAGATTATTGTTGGATGGTTTATCAAAAACCATACACCAATGATCCCAAAAGTTATCTACTATGCCCCTATGTGTGCACCATTTTATAGAAAGTTTTGGTTTGTTAACATTAATTGGCAAACTAGTGCTGGGATTAATAAATAAAGAGGCTATTTGGGCTTCTGTTATTTGGAGATCTTTCACATCATCATAAGACAATCCACATGCATAATATTGCATCATGGTTTCTCACCACGAATGAAAGGCATTATGTTGGGTGGAGAGGATTTCTACATTTGTAATTATTCCTGTCAATGTGTTTGACATATGGGATGATCGAGGGATTTTCTTATGAACATCACAAATTCCCCTCAATTTCTCCAATTTTTCATGAATTAAGTCTTCAATTGATGGCTGTGGAGGTGGTGGAGCATTTGGAATTTCTGCATTTTGATTCTCAGCTGGTGGATTTTCATTCTCAACTAGTAGAATTTGTGCATTCTCATTTTCGACAGCCATAATGCCTAATTAAAGTTAAAAAATAATTAATCTAAAATTAGACAATATAAATGAAACACTATTTTTAAATCAAAATCCATTAAAAACATTCATTTTTTTTATCAAAATCCATTAGAACTCAATTGTTTCATAAAAATTCAATCAAAAACCCTATTTTGAAAAAAAATCCACAAAAAACATTCATTTTTTTTATCAAAATCCATTCTAAATTTAAAATTTTCATAAAAATTCAATCAAAAACCCTATTGTGAAAAAAAATCCACAAAAAACATTCATTTTTTTATCAAAATCTATTCTAAATTCATAATTTTCACAAAAAATCAATCAAAAACCCTATTTAAAAGAAAAACCACAAAAAACCATATGAAATTATTCAAATCTAAATAAAAATTGAATCAAATCAAATCAAAATAAAAAAGCTTACCTTTCCAAATCGAATTTAGCTCAAATCGAATATCCGTTAAGCGAAGAATGGATGCACTGTGTGCCCACGGGTTCTTCACTGCCAAATGAGTTCAAAATAACGACAGACTTTTTTTATATATGCTTTTTGCAAATCGGATATCCGATCCAAATCAGATATCCGATTTGCAAAAACTAGGTTTGGTGTTTGGTATGGTGACACCCAAGCCTAAAAAAAGTCAACATGTTCTTTTTGCATTTTTTGGTCGATGAAAGACGTGTTTTTTCCTCATTGCCACTTTTTGGCCCACCATTATCCTGCACATACCCCTATAGGCGATTTTTCGTGAACATGGAAACTTTGCAGTTCAAATGATCTTCAAGTCTTCAACCTAAATATACAAACACAAACATGCAAGAGAGGAAAGACTTGTTGATTGTTAGTAAATGGGGGTTTGTCTTGGTCAAACCCCTTCTTGGTAATTAAACCTTGAAATGAAATAGAATAATGAAGGGAAATGATGAATGAACAACATGCAGTGTTACAACTCGCCAAACCCTTGTTATGAAATTTACAAACTTGTATGAAGTGGTTAGCTTGAACATAGATCTTGAAATGCTTGAATGCTTGATAGATCTTGACTTGAATTGCTTGCTTGAATCAAAACCCTACATCACAAATGTTAGCTCACAAACACACATGATGCAAGAATATCCTTGATATGATGCTTGAATCTTGATGATTGCTCCAAATGCTTGATGAATTTCTCCTAAATGCTTGAATACTTGAATGCTTAGATGCTAGGATATGAGAAATGAATGAAAGATACCTTGTATTTATACTTATCTATGCTTAATATCCTGAAATTACACCACAACAAGCTGATATATGAATACATTAATTAAAGGAGGTTAAATCTTGCCAAGATTTAAAATTAAATCTTGAAAATACCTTAAGGGAGACTAAGATGCCCTAGGTGGCGTCTTAGTCCCGAGGCATGAAACTCGAGGAAAAGACTCCAAAAAGGGGCCACTTTAAGACATAATTGAAATCAAGATCCCAAGACCTTTGGAGGAAAAAGACGCCCTAGGTGGTGTCTTAGTCCCGACCAAAAAATAGGGACACATAGCCAGAATCATTAAATTATCATTTACCCTTTGAAGTATGTTGGGATTAGCCATAAAAAGATACAATTCATTAGGATTGTGGATGCAAAATAGGACCAATTAAGACATAAATAGGGATAAACAAATCAAAGCGGGCCCAAAAAAGTGTGAAAATGCAAGGGTATGCATTTTCCTACACTACAGAGGAGAAGAGAAATGAGGCTCTGAAGACTATGGAAATCCACCAAGCATAAGTCAAAAGGTCTTTTGATAGGAGAGCAGCCCCTAGAACTTTCAAAGAAGGGGATATTGTCTTGAAATGGGATGAGTTAAAGAGTAGTCCCAAAAATCACTCCAAATTTTGATTATTTTGGAGTGGGCCATACATGATCATGGAGTGCAATCAACACAATGCCTTTCAACTATCCAAGTTTTATGGAGAGTTGGAAACAATCCCAATTAGTGGGATTCATCTCAAGCATTATTTCTAAGGTGCTTTCAACCTTTTTTACATATTGGAGTAGGTTTTTAGGAGTCCAATAAGTGTTGGTGCACATGTTTTGTCAAGTTTTGTTTTCCTCCAAGTGCAGGTTGTTGCAAGTATGAGTAACTTTGGTGGTGTTTTCATTGATGTTGTCATTGATGTCAACACAATACAGGTTGTTACAAGTTGTGCATGTCTATTTGAGATGTTGTGAGTACATGGAGCTATCTTTAAGATGTTTCAGATGTGATGAGTTACCAAGTGCTTTTGAGAAAATTAATAAATAGTGAAGACTAAGTTGTGTGTGTGTTCAAAATGTGCTCTGGTTTGTGCTCTACATTTCTTCTGTATTGATCCTATGCTTGTGCGGATCTAAAGTACGTTTATTGGGATCTGTTGATGATATCTCCTGGACTGTATCTTCTAGATTGATGGAAAGTGTAAGTTGTGTTCACCAGTGTGTGAACTAGTTTGGCAGAGTTGTTTGTTTGTGGACTGAGAGAAATGTTTTTGCTCCGCAATTCTATGTTGAGTTGTTTTTGGTCTTGTAGATCTGGTAGAAGGTTTTCTAAGGTGATATCTTTATTCTATCAAAGGTGTTCATAGTTTGGTTCTCCAGAGGATGAGTTCCAGAGCTTTTATGTGTGTCGGTACACTTTGGTTGGACTGGTGAGAAGTTTCTAAGTTTGAAGTTTGTTTCAACTATTGCAAGTGAATCTAATGGTATCCTATATGTGTCTAAGTGTATGATGAAATGTGTCATGTAGTCTGCATGTTATCTTCTTGGTATGGAAGTGTGTACTTTAAAGTTCATTTGTGTTTTTATTAGGTTTGTCTGACCTAGTGTTTACACTTCATATGAAGGATAAGTCTTAATTAAGGAAGTGTGTGATTGATCCAAGACATTGTTTTGGGTCATAGTTAAGTATTGGTGTGGTCCACTCTCATTCCTTTCCACCGCAGGAATGTTGATTTTTCGACCTAATTTAAATTTGTAAAATGAAGCATGTATATCTGACCTTGGAGAAATTTTCTAAGGTTGAAGATGATATAAATGAAAGTTGAGATGTGAAGGATTAGATCATACAAAGTAACGAAGTGACAAGAGAGAGAAGTAGAGTTGTGTGAAAGTGTACTAACACAACAATACTTTAATGTGTTAGGTTCCTAAAAGCAGTGAGTTGATGGTTTCTGCAATCTCTTGATAAAGGTTGCAGATGTGTGTAATTTATTGTGGTGGATCTTTCTATTATCTTTTGTATTTGTAGGTAGTGAGCCTCCTTTGGGACAGTGAGTCCTATCTATAGGCAGTGAGCCTTTGTATCTGGATAGTGAGTCCTTTTGGGCAGTGATCCCTTGGAAGTGAGCCTCTTTGTGTTCGGTTTTGCAATTAATTTATATTATGAGCTCATCCTCACTGTGGTTTTTCCCTTATTAGGTTTTCCATGTAAATTTGGTATTCATTGTGTTGATATTTCTTTTTGTTATCTACATTTCATGTTCATACTTAATAACATAATTGAGTGGTTGTGAAGTTGATAAGTGTGTGAAGTTTTATGTTTGAATTTGGTGACAACTGATTCACCCCCCCTCTCAGTGGTCTTATGCCTTTCAACATAGGTTTCACATTTGTTTCCAGTTTGATCCAGTTTAGAGTGGTGGTTTCAATTTGCTTTCCTAGTTTTTGAGTGTCTTGCAGCTTTTGTTGGGTCTGGTTTTGAGTTGTTTCAAGTCTCTTATTGACTCCTATACCCAATGGATATGCTAGGCTACTAGTCTTAGAGCTTTAGCAAGAAAAAATTCCTTAGAGTTCACCAAAAATGTAAGCCTATTTTAAAAAATAGTCTAAATAGTCATGTTAAATGGATTATAAGAACCTCAGTGGGGGTAAAATGTTTCTAAAAAATAAAATGGGGTTGCAATTGAGTGTCATTTTTAATCTCAAGGTAAATATGAAACAATTTCCATTGGTTTATCAAAATTCTTTGAGCCATGGTTTATCTTTTAGAAAGATTTTATGATTTGGTCAAAAGGCTTTATTTTGTCAAAAAAAAGAAGGAAACTTAATGTTTTAAAAAAGGCTCACGAAATACGTAGAGGGAAAGTCTTTTGAAAAGCTCAAATTTTTTTAACAGAAAGTTTGTAGGGTTTTTCCTCTTTGAAGACCGCATTGAGAAATGAAGGAGAAGAAACATAGCATGTTGCAAAGAATTCATGGCAAAGGGATGGTAATAAAAGTAGTTTTTAGGAGCTACACCAAATAATGACCATGTGTTCAAAAGATTTCAAAGAGCAGTTGCAATATGGTCTCCTGCATATTGAAATTTTCAACATCACGAAGATTGAGGGAAAGGTAGTTTCATATGTGGACATGTGCATAAGGGGGATAGAGTACGTGGAGATGATTGAATGGACCTTAGAGAGCATTATCTCATGCTGATATAGAAGGCATGCACATAGAAGTTTCCAAGAAAGTCTGTCATCTTAAAAACCTTCACATCATCATCATCATTACAATTAAAATTAGTCCCCATAATGGCAGAGTAATGATATTGTTTTGACCTAAAGATCTCTATCTAGTTTTGGTTATAGGTATGTGTCGCGAAATGGTTAGTAAGAAACAAGGTTTTGTAGAAATAGTAAAAAATAGACTATTGCTACATATTTTATGTCACCATCTACCCTATCATACTTTGTAAGTCTTCATCATATGTCCATGTTTCCTATTTTTGATGGTTGTTCCCTAGCAACATCTATAGAAACAAATTTTTAGATTGGCAGGTTCACAGTGCTATACATTCTTATCTTTAGAAGTTTTAGGGCCTTACAAAATGATTTATTAGTGAATGTGTTGGAATAGGTGCCTCAATCCTTATTGGAATATAACTCCTAAAGGGAAAAGTCGCTGAGACATTGTTGATGTCTGGCTGACAAGCTGTTCTGAATCTTGTTGAAATGCCCTAGTCGTTGTGACTTGGTTTTGGTCTTGCCAAATAGACCTATCGCTATGACATGGAGACTTAGCAAGATCTCTCACTGACTATTGTTTCTCTCGCCGATTGTTATTCACTCGTAGTTATCGGGGAGACTTGGGTTGTCGGTATGTAGTCCTGCCAATATGAATTGTCTCAGCAACACCGATTGCATATGGTCATCGCGGAAACACAAAGGTCTCAGGAAGACCTCTCAGCGACTATGTAAAGTCTTGCCGATGAGTATATAGTCGGTGCCTTCGGAGTGACAAAATACTTCGGTGTGAAGTCTTGGCGACTTGGAGAGTCTCGCCGATAGTCCTTGGTATGACATGGTTGCTCAATGTGAGGTGTCAGTGAAATACAAAAGTCTTGCTAACTTGGTATGACATGGTTTGCTTGGAGTGAAGTCTTAGCAAAAGACAAATTTCTTTCCGACTGTCAGGTGCTTTGGTGAAACTTGAGGAGATTCAGTGAGACCTCTTGGCGAACGGTAAAGTCTTACCGATGGAAAAGTTGAAATCGATGTGACTCATGAGCATCGGTATGAGTCTTGCCAATAGGAATGAAATGGTTATCGGTGGATTCGGTATGAATCATGGCGTTCACTATATCGTCTTGCTGACTGGTGGAACCTATGCTGATATCGAATGTTGGCTGTGTTGGCATTGGGGAGACACGGTTAGTGTCTCACCAACATGCCAACATAGGTTGAACGCCCTTGACCGTTTGACTTTCCTATGTGGTGTCTCATGGACTAATTAGAGGAAGAAAAATTCAAATGGTTGACGGTTAGATTTTTGTAACAGTTGTGATGCTGGAGTTGAACTGCATGCAGGGAAAAATCAACGTTCAAGAGGAAACTTTCTAAGATGGGGCAATGGTGGATAAGGCTGAACAGAAGATAAAAATTAGAATGTGATAAGATAAAAGGAGATCAATTCTAAGAATGGTGAATCAGATTATTGAGAGCATTTCTGAAAGAGATTGAACAGTTAATGAAGCTACTGTGAACTGATACTAGAGAGTTGTATCTTTGCATTGTATGTAATTGTTTGTTACTATAATACGAAGAGATTTAGCTTGGTGTGGTGGGTTTTTTCCCGAAAGGGTTTCCCACGTAAATCTATTGTTCATTATCTTTGAGTATCTTCTCTATTTCTATAAATCTTTCATGTGTGTTTTAATTGGATTGTAATTTGAAAATTAAAAGCACTTTCTGCATTCTTCCCTATGGTTTTGATGTTAGGAAAGTTGCTTCTGCACCTCTGCTTTCCTTACAAGTGGTATCAGAGCCTAGCCAGTTGTGTTATCCTTGTGAGTGGGTTGGGTTTTTTGTGTCAATTCTTTTTAAGTGGGAATTTGGTAGAGGTCTGATAATTTAGTTACAAATTAAGATGGCGAGCACTTCCAGGAAGATGGAAATAGAGAAATTCAATGGTAGCAATTTTGAGTTGTGGAAACTCAAAATAGAAGATCTGTTAGTGGATTGTTATCTGTGGCTTGCTGTGTCTGGAACGATGCCTCAAGGCATGAAGCAAGAGGATTGGGATCTTGTAGATAGAAAGTCTAAGGGGATGATAAGGCTCTGTTTGGCAGACTCTGTTCTTTTGAACGTGCATGAAGAAAAGACTGGCATCTATTAATCAAGGCAAGTCCTTGGTGAAAAAATTGTTCTTGAGGAAGAAGCTGTACTCTTTGAGAATGTAGGAGGGAGGATCTATTGCTGTTCATTTGAATACATTCAACATGCTGATTGCTTAGTTAACATCTGTTGGTGTGAAGATTGAAGATGAAGATCATTGCATGTTGTTGCTATGTTCATTGCCAGATTCTTGGGATCATCTGGTGATGACTATTGGGAGTATGGCATCCACTTTCAAGATGGAAGATGTTGTTGCTTCTTTGTTGTCATAAGAGATGAGAAGAAAATCTTCTGAGATGGCAAAGGAGGCTCTGGCTGTTAGAGGTAGATCGAAGGAGAAAGGCAAGAAGAAGGACAAGAAATCCAGATCAAAATTAGAAGGGAGATCAAAGTCCCTTGGCAAGAAGTTCAAGGTGAAGTGCTAGAATTGTGGGCAACCTAGTCATATCTGAAAGGATTGCAAGGAGGAGAAAAAGAAGAAGAAGACCTCTTCTGACAATGATTCTTCTCAAAGTGATGCAGACACCTTCATTGCAGCCTTGGCTACGTAGGCATCTGATTATATCTGGATGATTGATTCTAGAGCATCTTTCCACATGACATCTCATAGAGACTGGTTCACGAAGTATGAAAAATATGATGATGGAAAGGTGTATTTGGCAAGTGATTCATCTTTGGAAATTGTTGGTCGTGGAAGAGTCATAATTCAATTTCCTGATGGAAGAGTGAAGGGAATCAATGATGTGATGCATATACCAGGTCTGGCTCATAATTTACTTTCTGTATGTAAGCTGAATGATATTGGAGTGCATGTCACATTCTCTGGAAATGGCTGCAAGATGACTAGAGGCTCTATGATGCTAGCAAGGGGTGCTCGTATTGGTACCTTGTATAAGTTGGATGCACAAGCTATTCAATGCAATAGTGTCTCTGTGAAGTCACAGAAAGCTACTCGTGGAGGAAAAGAGGGAAACATACCTGATGGTGTAAAATCCATGGAGGTTAAACTTCTAGCAGAAAAGACAATGCTCCAACATCATAGGCTAAGCCACATTGGTGAGAAAGGTTTAAAAACCTTGAAAAATAAAAACCTGGTAGAAGGGCTTGAAGATTGTGACCTTGAGTTTGAATTTTGTGAACATTGCATATATGGTAAACAACACCGTGTTTCATTTTATTCCAGTCCTCACAAATCTTCTGGTTTGCTTGATTATATACATTTTGATGTGTTTGGTCCAGTGAATGTTCCTTCTTTGTCTAAATCAAGATACTATGTGTTGTTTATTGATGATTATTCAAGAAGAGCATTTGTATATTTTCTGAGAAGTAAATCAGAAGTGTTCAATCGGTTTAAGGAATTTAAAAACCTTGTTGAAAATTAGACTAGTAGGAAAATAAAATGTTTAAGGACTGATAATGGTGGTGATTTTTTTTCAGATGAATTCGAAAGGTATTGTACAAATCATGGGATTAAAAGACATAAGACTACACCTTACACTCCACAACAAAATGGAGTTGCTGAAAGGTTCAATAGGACAGTAATGGAAAGAGCACGAAGTATGCTGAGCAGTGCTGGCTTGGAGGAGAAGTTCTGGGCTGAAGCAGTCTCTACAACATGTTACTTGGTAAATCATTCTCCTAACTCTGCTCTTGTTGAGAAGATGCCTTTGGAAGCATGGTCTAGAAAGAAGCTCTCTCTGAGACATATTTGTGTCTTTGGCTGTGAGGCATATGCATATGTGCCATTTGAAAAAAGATCTAAGTTGGAAAACAAAGTTGAAAAGTGTATTTTTATTGGCTATAGCACTGGCATAAAAGGATACAAGCTTTGGAATCCTGAGACCAAGAAGGTTTTGTACAATAGAAGTGTTATTTTTGATGAGCTGAAGCCTTCTACACTGGATCCGCAGTCAGAGAAGAAATTAGAAAATGAAAAGGATGTAGCAGAAATTCCTCCGACACCAGATAAACAAGAATTGAAAAATCAAAATGTACCTGATACTAAGGAAAGCTTAAGTAGCTCTGAAAGTTCTGAAGATGAAGAACCACCCCAACCTCAACCTGTGAGGAGGTCAACTCGTGAAAGAAAGCAACCTGATAGGTATGGGTTTTCTTTGATAGAGTCTACTTGTGCCTATGTTTTAATTTCTAGCACTAATGAACCTAGGACTGTGAAAGAGGCATTTAAAATTTCTGATTCAAACTCTTGGTTGGAATCCATGAATGAAGAAATGGCATCATTAGAAAATAATGATACCTGGAGTTTGGTGCCATTGCCTAAAGCAAGAAAAGTTGTGGGCTGCAAATGGGTATTTAAAAAGAAAATTGGTCTGGATGGCAATGTAGAAAAATATAAAGTGAGGCTGGTTGTAAAAGGTTATTCCCGGGTAGAGGGAATTGATTATGGAGAAATATTTTCTCCTGTAGCTAAGCTGACATCTATTAGATTTATTTTGTCACTTGCAGCAGCGTATGAATTAGAGATTGAATAGATGGATGTGAAGACAACGTTTCTTCATGGTGATCTTGAAGAAGAAATTTATATGTCCCAGCAGAGCACTTTGTGGAAAAAGGTAAAGAAAACTGGTTTGCGAGTTGAAGAAACATCGTATGGTTTAAACAGTCTCCTAGAATGTGGTACCAGAAATTTGACACATTTTTTTGTCATTGGGATTTGTAAGATCAAAATGTGATCATTGTGTGTATTACAAAGTTGAAAGTGATCAAGTTCTATTATTGCTCTCTATGTTGATGATATGTTGTTCATAGGCAATAGTAAGCTAATGATTTCTGATCTTAAGTCTCAGTTGTCTGCAAAGTTTGAAATGAAAGATCTTGGTGCAGCAGGGTATATTCTGGGAATGGAAATAACTAGGGACAAGAAGAATAGAAAACATTGGCTCAGTCAGAGTAAGTACATCATGACTGTTCTAGAGAGATTTTGTATGACTAATTGCAAGCAGCTAGTTGTTCCAATTTTGTAGGGAACGAAGTTATCTGTTGAGGATTTTCCAAAATCTCCTACTGAGATGGAGGACATGACCAGTGTGCCATATGCTAGTGTGGTTGGCAGCCTTATGTATGCAATGGTCTGTACAAGGCTAGACATTGCCCAAGCAGTGGGAGTACTTAGTCGGTTTATGGCTAATCCTGGAAGGACACATTAGGATGCTGTGAAGAGAGTGTTTAGATATCTGAAGGGAACTTAAGACTATGCTTTGTATTACCATGGTAACTTGGTTGAATCACATAAGACTCTCAATATTCGAGATTATGTGGATTTTGATTGGGAAAGGGATATTGACAGCAGGAGATCCACCAGTGGATATATTTTCATGATGAATGGTGGTGCAGTGAGTTGGATTAGCAAGCGGCAAGCTATAGTCGCTTTGTCCACTACAAAGGTAGAATACATGGCAGCTACACATGCCTGTAAAGAAGCAATCTGGTTAAAACATTTGTGTTCTAACATTGGTTTTGATGTAGGAAAAATTACTACTTACTATGATAGTCAGAGTGCTATATGTTTGGCGAAAAATCCTACTTTCCATGCCAGCATGAAACATATAGATGTACAATATCATTTTGTATGGGATATGGTGGAGGATGGGAAGGTCTCTTTGGAGAAAGTGGATACTCTAGAGAATGTTGTAGATGCATTGATGAAGCCTGTGAGCACAGACAAATACAGGTGGTGTGCCAGTTCGATGGGCCTCTTGGCCCATGAATTTCAGTAGTTTGATTGTGCCCTGGAGGTGTCAGTAAGATCTTTGTCAAGTGGGAGATTGTTGGAATAGGTGCCTCAATCCTTACTGGCATATAACTCCTGAAGGGAAAAGTTGTTGTGACATTGTTGATGTTTGGCTGACAAGCTGTTCTGAATCTTGTTGAAATGCCCTAGTCACTATGACTTGGTTTCAGTCTTTCTGAATAGACCTATCGCTATGACATGGAGACTCGGCAAGATCTCTCGCCAACTATTGTTTCTCTCACCGATTGTTATTCACTCGCAGTTATCGGGGATACTTGGGTTGTTGGTATGTGGTCCTATCGATATGAATTTTCTCAATGACACCGATTGCATATGGTCATCGGGGAAACACAAAGGTCTTAGGAAGACCTCTCAGTGACTATGTAAAGTCTTGTCGATGAGTATACACTTGGTGCCTTTGCGGTGACAAAAGAATTCAGTGTGAAGTCTTGGCGACTTGGAGAGTCTCACCGATAGTCCTCGGTATGACATGGTTGCTCGATGTGAGGTCTTGGTGAAAGACAAAAGTATTGCCAACTCGGTATGAGATGGTTTGCTTGGAGTGAAGTCTTAGCGAAAGACGAATGTCTTGCTAACTGGTAGGTGCTTCGGTGAAACTTGAGGAGACTCGGTGAGACCTCTTGGAAAATGGTAAAGTCTTGCCGATGGCAAAGTTGAATCGATGTGACTCATGAGCATTGGTATGAGTCTTGCCAATGTCGAAAACTCTTGCCGATAGGAATGAAATGGTTATCGGTGGATTCGGTATGACTCATGGCATTCGGTATATCTTCTTGCCAACCGGTGGAACCTACGCTGATATCGAATGCTGGTTGTGTTGGCATCAGGGAGAGATGGTTATTGTCTCACCGACATGCCAACACAGGTTGAACGCCCTTGACCATTTGACTTTCCTATGTGGCATCTCATGGACCAATCAGAGGAAGCAAAATTCAAATGGTTGGTGGTTAGATTTTTGCAATAGTTGTGATGCTGGAGCTGAACTGCATGTAGGGAAAAATCAACGCTCAAGAGGAAACTTTCTACGATGGGGAAATGGCAGATAAGGATGAACATAAGATAAAAATCAGAATGTGATAAGATAAAATGAGATCAATTCTGAGAATGGTGAATCAAATTTTTGAGAGAATTTCTGAAAGAGATTGAACAGTGAATGAAGCTACTGTGAACTGATACCAGAGAGTTGTATCTCTGTATTGTATGTAATTTTTTGTTACTATAATACAAAGAGATTCAGCTTGGTGTGGTGGGTTTTTTCACGAAAGGGTTTCCCACGTAAATCTGTTGTTCATTGTCTTTGAGTATCTTCTCTATTTCTGTAAATCTTTCATGTGTGTCTTAATTGGATTGTAATTTGAAAATTAAAAGCACTGTCTGCATTCTTCCTTGTGGTTTTGACATTAGGAAAGTTGCTTTTGCACCTCTGCTTTCCTTACAGAATGTAATAGAGTGCCTCTCCAAGTTTGTTGAGAGCCATTTCAATGAGCATGATCAAAGTTGTGAGATAAAGATCTAAAAACCAAAAGTACATAAGGAGCAGAAGTTACTTGATTCCCTATCTTTGTAAGTGGTGGAAAATGTTTTTAACCATGCATTAGTAGTCAGGTTTACAAGATAGAAGACTGTGAGGAGAGTATGAGGTTTCAATTTGTTGCACAAAGATTTCTATCAACATTAATAAAAGAGTTTCAATCAAGTTATTTTTCCACAATGATATCTCTGGGTTATAATAAAAGGATTATCTTGCCACCTTATACCAGGTAGTCCATAGATGTATTCAACAGGCCCTACACAGTTGTAAGTGATCATATGAACAAGATACCTCAAGGAGTGTCATGTCATGAAATGTTACAGTGCATTTATGTAGTGTTAATGCTAGTAATAAGCAAAAAAAACATTCAAAGATTAATGAAAGAATTAATTTCATGTACAATGCAAGGATACAAACCTTTTGTAAGTTGAAGGAAGTTTCATGAATGAATAAGTATGACTTGCAAGCTAAAAACAGGCCTTGAAGACAATGAGAAAAGATGGTGCAATGAAGGCAGCCTATATGACAAGGTATGTAACTAGTAGAGGTCATACAAAAAAGAATAGTCATGGCATTTAGAATTGTAGATCCCTATACAATTTCCAAGAAAAAATAATAGGGGTGAATATGTATGGAGTAGAATATTCAGTGAAGATGCTCAAGAACATTTTATTTTAGACATAACACCCTTGATAGATTTTTAGGTGTACAGATTTCAAGAAAATTGGTTTTAAATAATCTGGGAAAGGACAATGGGTGTGATGTTCATAGAAGAAAGTGTACAAGTACATGGTTAGATCACCAAGGAAAGGGCAGTCCAATGCAAAGACAATTGAACAAAGTACAGTCTGGAAACACATGGTGGTATACAAATTGAGGTGAGTAGATATGTTCTTTCTCGGTGACAAGGATATTTTTCAAAAACAT
Organism: Sequoia sempervirens; assembly: GCA_007258455.2. Lineage (NCBI taxonomy): Eukaryota > Viridiplantae > Streptophyta > Pinopsida > Cupressales > Cupressaceae > Sequoia > Sequoia sempervirens. The sequence continues at coordinate 31,549,030 of VDFB02252616.1, forward strand.
CAAAAAGTGTAGGTCAAAAGAGCAACATATGATTTAGAATTATAGTATTTGGTGTAAAATGATAAAGGTTGAGTTAGTATATGGGTATTGGGTGAAAATGCAAAGGAACCTGGATAGTTATGTGATGATTCTAGGTGGTCTAAAACCTCCCTTAAAGGATTCTCATGACCTTAGTGAGTTTTTTACTTTTTCAAGACCTTCCCACATGCCCTATCCTTATGCAAAGGGTAGTTTTAGACAATCATGAGGCAATTTGGAGAATAATGAGAAAATTGAGAGCACCTAAGAGGAAGTTTGAGGTGGTTAGATGATTCTTTTCAAGCACTTATGAGGGTTCTAGGTGTCCAAAACCAATTCTTTCCAACCCAAGGTAGTTGAGCATCATGGAGAGGAGATTTAGGAGACACTTGGTGACTTGAGCAGCAAGTGGAGGGCATCTAGAAGGAGATTGAGATGAGTTGTCCATGTGGTGGAGTAAAAATAGGGGTAGTTGGGGACTTTTTCCAACTATTTTCAAGTAACTATGAGCAAAATTAAAGGCCCTGTCCATGAACATGTCAAAGAAGGTGGTTTTTCTTCATCAACAAAGTAAGTTGGAGTAGTTTGGAGAATTCTTTTTGGCCAAAATCAGTTGCATCCGACCTAACAATAGTTGAAGACCAAATCAACTTGGAAGCCAAGTGCAAGCATGAAGTCTAATTCTTGGACTGGTCAGGTCTCCTAATCCTTTCTTCTTTCTTTATTTCTCTCCTAGATTCTCTCTCATGTGTTGAAGGGATATAGGAAAGATTGAACTTGTAATTTGAATGATTTGTAGCTTGCTCAAGCTCTTCTAAAACTGAAAGAAAAGTATTGTAACTCAAAACTAGTCAAGCATATGACTAAATTTTTTCATGTAATTTCAATTTTCAAGCAATGAAGACAATCTATTTTGGATCAACACTTACATGTAATGCTTCTTTGGCATCAATTTTTGTTCAAATTATGCCTTTTGTGTGGCTAGTTATATATGTTTTGTTGGTTCATTTGTTGTGTTTTATGTCAAAACCTCAAAATATGGTCAAAACAAACACTTGTAAATAGATTCAAACATATTCAAATAGGTTGTAAATTGTGTAAAAACTCATTGGGATGTTTTGGTTGTGAAATCTCTCATTTTCCTTCAAGAACATCATTAGTTGGTGCCCTTTTTATGAAATATTGATGGGTGTTATGTTAAAATACATAATTTTTGCAATTAAATTTCTTTTAAGCCATTGTAAGTCCAAAACAACAAGTTATAGGTTAGAGAAAACAATTTGGTGCATCACCTAGTTAGTTGTAGTTAATCATTTTTCAGGCATTTTAAGTTATTTTTAGTCTCCTTCTTACCCTTTTCCTTCAAAATATGTAGGATTGACAAGTTCTAGGTGATCAAGCAAGAGGAACCAATCTTTTCTGGAGCTTCACTCCAAGTTTTAGGCAACCCACAGGCCTAGGAGTGTTCCCATGTATCAACAGGAAGCTAAGTTGATAGCTTAGTACTAGAGTGCATACTTTGTTGATAACAAGTTGAAATTATACTTTTTATTCAAATGATAAAATAAATAATACAGATAATTGAACATCAACACATTATTGAATTTGAGTTTTTTTATTGATTTTCACATGAAGGAATACATAGAGGGATTAGCAATGCAAAATCTTGCTCAAATACAACTTTTCACAGAGTTGAGTTGGAGCTTGGAAACTCATATTATCAAATATCAAATCACTGTATCACCTTTTCTATCAACTTCCGCTGTTTAGGTGGTGGAATTGTCATTTGTTCTAACTGATGTTGTTTGAATTGAATATTTGTTAACAATTCATGATTGAAATTGGAATCTATCTTGAATTCTTCAATCAAAATTGCATTCAAGGTTATCAGTGGTTTGACATAATCCAAATAGTTCTCTACATCTGGGTTCTGACAAAACTGGGCCAAATCAATCTTCCTTGCCCCCTCCATCTTCTTTTTGAAATCATCCTTTCCAATGAATGAGTCATTTGTGTCAAAAGCCTCTGGAAAACCAAGCTCTGTGAAGTTCCTTACCTTTTCATCCAGCTTGATTTTTTTACATCCAGATGCATAAATTCATTTGTTTCACACATTCTTAGACACTTTCAAATGATAGATGACAACATTATTGAGGTAGCAAGCCGATTATCAATCCCTTTTGATTTCAAATCATTTTCACTAGCTTTGTAGACTATTTGTTGAACTTGATTTGTAGATTTCTCTAATGCCAACACATTTTTGTTGTCCACTAAATATTTGTTGAGCTTCTTATAATGTATTGTGATAGCATCTATCAATTGAAACATATAACACAAATGATGAATCCTCTACATTATTTCATCCCAAATCTTTTGTTTCATATGCCTCATTTTTTGTTTGCAAAATGCAATTAACTTATTTTTACAAGAGTTAATTTCATTTTTTACTTCCATCAGCTCTGCGGCCAATCTTTCATTTCTTTTTCTCTCTTTCTCCAATTTTTGTTCCCATTGTTCATTTCCTTTCCCAATGCTTTGTCTTAATTTTTCTGAAGTAGATTTTTCCTCATCATATTTCTTTTTGCTCTCATCTAACCTTTGCTTCAATTTATTCACTTCTCTCTCATTTTGTTTATTCTCTTTTCTTGTTGATGTAGAGGCATATTTTTTTATTCTTTTTTCTAATTCATTGCTCTTGTTATCCGTTGCTTTCCTCTTCACTTTCTCATTTGGTAGGTCTACCTATAAATTTTCTATTTGAGTTTGCAACCTTTTTTTCTCTCTCTTTCTTTAGCAATGATGTGTACCCCAATTCATTGTTCTTCTTTAATACATTTTTTTTTTAGTATTTTTGAGTTTAAAAAATTCAATTGTAAATTGCTCACCTAAAATTTAGATCGATCCATCTGATTTGCTGCTTTATTTTGAACTACGGGAACAACAATTGTGTACTCCATGATTTCTTTATTTGTGTTAAATGTGGGTAATACCATGGTTGTTGATGGCTCTAAAGTTATAGCAGACACACTCTTCATCAGTTGCTTCTTTTTTTCATACAATTATAATTTCTTTTTAAAATCTTCAATGTAATAAAACTTGGGGATGCATGAACAATGGAATGCTTGAATGGTGAAGGAAAAGGAGCACTTGAAGTTGCTAATGCTATTGCAGCCACACTAACTATAAGTGGGGGAGTGCTTGGAAATAATTCCTTTGTGGTAGAAATGGTAGTGTGACTTGGACCTGTCAAAATCCTTTGCCTCTTCTGTATGCCTTGATCACCTGGTGTTTGTGTGGTACCTTGTATTGTTGTCCTCTTGTGCGTAATTTTTTGTTGTAGCACATGTTGACCACTAATAGTACTACTACCCATACCATCGCTACCCATGGCAATGTTAGTTGCACTAGGCTCTCCACCATGGGCATGTCCTAGTTGTGATTGTATCTAACCATGAGGATTAGGATTTGAAGCTCTAACAAATTGAATTGTTTCGACTATAATTGTATGCCCTTGGTCTACTTTTTCAGCTCCAAGGATAGATTTATCAACTAGTTTTCTATGCTCTACATCTATTACTGTCCAAGGGCCTTGTCCTTGGGACCCCAAAGGACCACCTTCGTAACCCATTTTTTTGATTATGGCTGCTCTTGAAGTATATGCTTCTTTTGTGGCCTCACTTAAACCAATTTTGAAATTGACATAACTTTGTTCTTCCCTATCATCATTAGATTCATCATCAATTTATTGATCTTCATGATCATTGGGATGCTCTATATTCCACAATTTTCTAAACTCACGATCTTCTTCATTATCTCCAAAGTCTGCAAAAGTTCTTGGTTCACCTAGCTCCTTCCTCATAGACCAAAAGGAAATAATTTTTTATCGTCACCAATTTTTATTTGTAACTTCCTTATCTAGAGAATCTAGCATTTTTACACTACTAGATGGTTTATCACTTTTTTAATAAAAATTGTTGTATGTCCTAACTGTCTTTCAGTGCAATGCCATAATTTCTACAGACAATTTGTTCAAAAGAAATACCTTTCTCAACAACACTTTTCTCCATTGCTTTTTTTACCTCATCCTAAGAATCCTTGTTTCTCAAGTTTTCAAGCAAGGGTTTACTTTGCTGTTGAATTCTACTTGCAACATTCCCATTGGCCACAATCATTGATTTAATGGTGTCACATGGATCATACTGCCAATGATAGGTAGCATCAAAATTTAAAAAATTCAAAAGATCATGAGCCACCTTAAATGCTTTTCTCTCAAATGTGAACCCTCCACATGAAAAAGGTAAAGAAGGAAATAAGGTCCTCTTTTGTTGATTGACAAAGTGTAGTTCATTAGTACTTTACATCTTCCTTACATATTCAAATGCAAAAATCCTTTTTATCACATGTATTGGAAGTTTGTATGGCTCTACTCCTAATCCATAAACTCTTAGCACAATATATTCTTCCATTAAGTACCAATCAACCAGTTGTATTTCTTTTCCTAGTTGAATGTAAGTTCTACATGAAATAGGCAATCTAGGCATTCGAGTATTTGTAATTGCTTAATGCAATGGAGCCAAAACATAGTCTACAAAATGATTGTAGTTCCTTCAATAATCATGCATCCTTATCTCAGTGGTCCAATCATATACTCGAGCCATTTTATTTTCCTCAACATTACTATAGGGTTGAATTTGAAGCTTGTTGGTTTGAAACATTCCACTAAATTTGAATATAAAAAAATAGCACAAGTAGGTTGTTAACCAGAATGTTTTGGTGGAACCTCCTTTAATCATTAAAAATTGTTTACAATATGCTCAATAAAGTTATATTTGACATGTGGAACACCATGATGGATATTATATCCATTTCAAGGAGGCTTGCACCCACTTCCCAATTGGTATCCAGTCTGAGGAAAAATGCTAGCATGGAAATAGTATCTTGAACCCATGGTTTAAAAATATCAAAATCATAAGGAGGCTTATGATTATCTTTCAATTTTTTTCTAACTTGTATGTTATCTTGAACTATTTTATTTATGAAGTAATTTTTCTCCCTTTCATCCACTACTTCTTAATCACTAGCAAGATTTTCTAGGTCAATTTGGACATTTCCAAATTCTTAGGTTGTAAACCCCAACACTTTTCTAGGTTCTTTTGCATTAATAAATAACAATTCTTCTTTGCTATCTTTATTAACAATTTATCCTTTGTTATCATCATAATTTTGGGAACAAACCATGATAAATTCTAGGCAAGGGAAAACCTCATGTAACATCATGTGCCCTAATCCAGTTACCCATGGTGCACTATAACTATTAACTTGCATTTGCTTTGCAGCCTTATTCTTAGATGAAAATCTAAGTTTTGAGGTATGCCTACCATAGATTTCAGGATCATAAATATCATGGTATTCATTAGTGAAACCCAGGGTTTTAAGCAATCCAACATAATGTATTTTTTTATCCAATTTTCCTCTAGTGGTACTGGTGGTAGACATGCTTATACAATGTGAAATTGTAAACTCCCTCTTAGTCCTTATTTTTTCTTAATTATTAAGTCTCTCAACCCTAAACCCAAACTTCAAAGTTTGAGAAAATAAGATTTTGAGAAATGATGAAAGTTGAAACGTAGTCGTAGGAATTATGTCTTTCACTTACTCGGATTTTGATTCTTGAAAATATTAATGTTGACTAGCTTTGTTGGAACCTAGAATCTCCCTAGTGCAATGCAATGAGCAATTTGAAATTTCCTTGTGTGCTAGCTCTATCACTTAAAAATAAAATCACTTAGCAATAGAAAGTTTTTTTTTTTTTTGAACATTAAATTTAATGAAATGTCAACATGTTGCACTTCCTGACTACACAATTAGCACATGGTTGTCCTACATTGACAAAAAATTGTAAATCTTTGATATTTATAAATTTAAAGTTTATAGGGTGATTCTAGAGGTTTAAGTTCACAAACCTAGCACTCTGTGCATTTCATTCTAGAATGCAACTACAACCATACATCAAATTTTCATTGAATGGTTGAGTAATTTAAGATATAAACAATAAACATGTGTTTTAAAGATTTTTTAAACTTTAGTGCACTAGGATTGACATCAAGGCCAAGAGGCTGGTAACTTAACATTGAAAAGGACTTAATAAAATGAATAATGATACCGGGAACTGGGGAAGAAGGTCAATGAAAAATTAGAAATCAATAACATTTCAATAAGCCCTAGCAAGAGTGACAACTTTTAGTGTTTATAATATTTTTTTTGAATTTGATGGTAACTTTCTTTTTTCATTTGTATTGCTTTATGTTTTAAATCTGCATGCAAATATTTCATAAATAGATAATACTTAATTTCTTAAAGGAAAAAAAACTTATTTGAATAAATTCATAAAAACTGAACTCAAAAAATGATTCTTTATCATAAATTAATAACGAATAAGAACACAACCATTTATTTTATTACAATTGAATTACAATGTTACATTATTCCATATCTTTTTAAAGATGAGTAGAGCATGAAAGCTCCTATTTTGTGTAAATGGCATATGTCACTTTACATAGACACAATTGATTCCAAGATGTTGCTCATGACAATGGATTACAAATTGATTCCAAGCTTCTATTGGTGACAACATAATACAGATGTGGCTCTAAAAATAAATGCATGGGATTTTCCTGGTCAACCATGTTGGGGAAATGGGAGTTGTGAAGATACAAAATGTATTTATCATCTTTGAGAACCAGAGTCATGTAGAAGATGAGGGGTAGTAAATATTCTCCCATATTTTTCACGTAACTTTGATGCACTAGGATAGAACTTATCTCCATCAGAGCTCCTCATCCTAGTTCAAAACCTGTCTGAGAAGTCAGGTTAACTAGATCAACTTCTTTCCAATTCCACCCATTCTAAACTTGAAGGAAAATGGTATTTTACTTTGTAACTACATAACTAGAGGTAGGAGAATTTAGAGTATCCCCAATAATACCACATCACCTTCTTCCTTATTAACCTTAAAAAATGAAAACCCTTATGGCAATTCAAAAAATTGTACTCAATAGTAAAGCCTTTAGCCTTCACCAAATGATTTCAGCTGTGCTCACTATCCCTATTTATGGGCTACTAGTGCCACTACTAGCTTGATCCCTATTTACTTATGAGTCGTGTCACATGTGAGGTTGGGTAGAATGATAATCATGCAAACCAAAAAACCAACTTAATCGATTCGTGTAACTGAAAAGCCCTACATTTACAATTAAAACATTTAATTTTATTGACGTTTGGCTACATGCAAATTATACCTCAATCTGAAAAGCTATCAAAATCGCCACTCAAACAATATGAAATCACTAATCCTTGGATTAATGACATGATCATCTATAGTACCTCATGTATTTTTCAATATCAAGCTATCTAGTCAATCACTTTGGATGTACATATGGCATTAATTCATGGTACCACAACCACACTTTCTTCAAAGAAAGACAATCTTATGGATATGTGAAAATTGAAAAAAAATAACATAAATCGATAAAAATAATGCATGTTCCATACTTTCTACCATTTTCAATATCAATTTATGAATTCAAACATTTCATAATGTCAAAAAAGCCACGTGTCAGCATCCCATTCCCCCTCTTAGATTTGTAAGTTTTAGATCAAAAGTTGCAAACTAGTAGGCAATGATCAACCTGATGACCATCAACTTGCTTCCCCTTTAACCAATAGGCCAGGGACCATAACAAATATCCTCCTTTAGAAATAGATGGTTGAGATTAGAACATCTTGATGAACAATTTTGCACGTGCTCATACATCCTTTTAGTAGCACATTGTTTAACCTTTCATAATTGTCCAAAAATATTTCACCAAATATTCTCATGCCCTATATAGTTTTATGGGAAGTGGTGATCACACCATGTGGCTCATTCCCATTATCCCTCCACAAGCCCAGATCTAAAAATGGGTCCCCCATGGGCTAGTGAGGAATGACTGAGAATCATTTGTCAGAGCACATCTTAACTGTTGATTTGATCACGTTAATGGTGTAGGACACTAAGGAATTCATGGAAAATTTTCAAAATATTAGGTATTTTGGTGTGTTTAAGTATTTTTGGTTGTAATAAGATAATTTAAGACCATATTTCATGTTTTGGAAGTCAGTTTTGGTCACTAGGAGTGATAGGTGGTTAAGCTGTCAAGTGTTGTCAATTTTGCAAAAGTTGTCATATTGCAAAAATTGCAAAAAATAGGAAATGAAGGGTCACAAAGGAAAAAATGATGTAAGAAGTTGGTTGGAATTAAAAATTTGGTTTTTAACCATTGTGTGCAGGTTGAGAAGGCTTTGGGATGCGAAAGAAAAGGTTGTTGAAACATTGTGGAGTAAATTGCAATAAAGAAGTTTGCCAATTTTCTGCATTTCCAGCATTTTACTTTGTTTTCAGGCATTGTATAGGTTCGTATAGTACCTTCATGCCATGAAATTTATTTTTTGTGATGGATCATTGAGTTAAATTCTTGATAAAATTGGTCTTAGGAGAATTCATCAAGTTTGAAGCATTTTAGAGCAATTTGTTTGTAAGCCGCCTGAAACCCTAAGTTATGGTATTGAAGGTAATAAAAATGATGTAAAAGCCATTCCACTTGGTAGAAATGTTGAAAAATAGTGGAATGGTAGATTTAGGGGTAGGTTTTTAATTTCATGATGTTGCAGGGGTTGGTGTTGTTGTTGGCACGTGCATGAAGCAAATGAAGGGATTGATATTCTTGTGTAGCAGTCTAAAACCCTAGATATAGGTGTGTTTTTATTAAAATAAGTTGAAGCAAAGAGTTTCGAGACCTTGGAAGGTTATGTGAAGTCTTTGGTGACATGTTGAATACCCTAGAATCCATTTGGAAGACTTGTGAAGACCTATGGTGTCATACCCTAGTGTTGACAAATTCATTTACATAATTAGGTCTCCCTATAGTAGCGGGACAATCAATATTTGGAGGACACTCTATGAAACAACCCTAGTTGATTCCATAGTATGTTGTATAATCCCTTAATGGGTAATCAAATATATTTTTAGACTTTGGAGGTCTCACTTATATGAAAAGCTTTTCCCATTTTTGTCACTTTGTTGTCCTACTAGGTTTGAAGCCTGCTTGTGAAGGAACAGTGAACAAAGTATAGAGTATAAGTTTCTAAAGACCATTTTGTGTCCTAGCATGTCATTTTCAGTCTAACGAGGGTGTTGCATGGGTTGGATAGGAGTCTAGTTGTAAAAATCCACATTTGGCATTTTGTAGCCTTGTTAGGTACATACTTTATGTGTGTAACTCTTGAACTTGGGAAGAGTGTCTGTTGGAACTTTTTCAAATGGCTTGTTGAGATGAATCCATATTTTATTGAAACCTTATTGAGATTCTAATTGTTTCCCTTTCTTTTACATCAACTTGGTATCAGAGCATAGGTTTTGATCATTTGAAAGAAAAAGGTTGAAGTTTGAAGAAGGAAAATGTCTCCTAAAAGAAATCAAACTACTAGAGAAGTTAGTGAATTGAAAGAGAAGCATTCCAAGGAGTTGAGACAAGTAAAAGAGTCTCAACAAGTTGTCCTAGCCAAACTTTCAGCATTGGAATCCAATCAAAAAATAGGTGTGGTCGTTGGAGACCAAAGTGATGAAGAAAAAGAGGGTGAGAGTGAAAACTCTTAAGGAGGAGTCCAAGGTGATGATGATGAGTTGGACCCTGATGAAAGGAGAATGGTTAAGATTTTGAAGGCTATCAAAGTAGACACTCCTAAGGTGAAAATAGAATTTCCCATGTATGGTGGGAAATTGGATGCTAAAGAAGTGCTAGGTTGGATTGGTGCAATGGATAATTACTTTGAATATGAGGAAGTGGCAGATGATCAGAGGGTGAAGTTTGCTAAAATAAAGTTGAAAGGTCCTACCCTAACCTGGTCGAACTATGTACAAGAGGAGAGAGTGAAAAGGGCAAGTTAAAAATCAATTCATGGGATAGAATGGTGGCTAAAGTGAAGAGGTTGTGTGCAGGATCATCATGGGAAAAATAGGCCCTTAAGTGGCAAAAAATTCAAAAAAATCAAAGTTAGGAAACTTGACGTAAAAATTTGAATAAGTTATCTATATTATTTCAAAAATATATAAGAATAGAATCTGTAGCAAATTGAATGTAGTTTCTAAACTACTAGGTTTATTTTAAAAAAGAAATCTATTTGGTGAAAAATTGAAATTTCAATACATTAGTACTTCAATTCGGGGAAAAAATAAGTAAGTATGTCGACCACCTTAACCACAATAAAATGACAATATTTTTTAATAATATTTTAGATATAAGTAAGCAGACTCATGTTCGAATGTGATACATATTTTTTGTAATTTTTTTCCAAGTAAATAATTAATTATGAATTTTATTACAACTTTTTACAAATATAAAAATTGTATGTCTTCCCACCATAACTTGGTCAAAACATCATAAAATTTATTTATTTATTAATCCTATAGTATGTGAAGTATAGAATGTGACACATGTTTTAGATTCAAAAAATGTGATCACAGTTTGAAAGCTATAATTTTTTTTTTTCAATTAGCCTATCAAACAAGACTTTAGTCATAATTCAAATAGAAAATGAATAATAATAATTTATTAAATTCAAAGTAAAGCATAATTTATATTGGTGGAAAGTTGAGAAACTCCTTTAAAAATCCTTTTCATTTCATCAATTTTGGGTAAAAAAAAAGTTGTCAACCACATACCCTACACATACCCATCATATTGCCACTTTTTGGCCCATCATAATCCTGCACATACCCAAGAGTCAATTTTTACCTGGTGAGTATGCAATCCAAAATTTTAGAAAGTTGCAAAATCTCAAGCAAAAAGAGATGGATTTCATGGGATACACAGAGGAGTTTCATAAGTTGAGCATTAGAGCAGGTCATGTTGAGGATGAAGTTGAAAAGGTAGCAAGGTATATAAATGGATTGAGATTCAATATCCAAGATGAATTAAGTATGACTACTCCTAGAATAGTGGAAGAATGCTCTCAATTGATTGTTAGCGAAAAATAAAAGATAAAGAGAAGGTAGGAGAAACAAGGTAGAGGCAGAGGCAGCAATAATAGAGGAAGAGGTCCATTTTCTAACTCAAGGTAGCCCTATGAAAGTCAAGAAGATACAAGCAAGGACAAAGAACAAGTTGTTGATCAAAGAGGTGGAATTAGAGGTGGTAGAACAAGTTTTAGAGGCATATTTGGATGTCAGGGAAGAGGTTCTAATACATTCACAAGAAGGTGCTATCAATGCAACAAATTTGGACACCAAGCCTAGCAGTGCAATGAAGGTCAAGCTTCTAGTTCACATGGAGGTGAAATAAGGAATCAATTGGTGCAAGAAGATGACAATGAGAGTGTCAACTCTCCATCACAACATGTTGCTCCTAATGTTGGAGAATCTCTAATGGTAAGAAGAACACTCATGAAGGAATCAAAGGAAAAGGAGCCATCACAAAGAAGAACTCTCTTCAAAACCACTTGTAAGTGCATGGGTAAGGTATGTAAGGTTGTAATTGATTCAAGAAGCACAGATAACATGGATTCTAATGATATGGTTGAAAATTTTAAGTTGCCTAGGATACCACATGATACTCCTTATAAATTTTCTTGGTTGAATGAGGGTCAATATGTTTTGGTTAATGAGCAAAATTGGGTTGAGTTCAATATAGTAGGGTATAAGGACATAATTTTATGTGATGTGTTACCTATGGATGTGTGCCATTTTCTACTAGGGAGGCTTTGGAAATTTGATAGGCATGCTTTGTATGATGGGAGAAGAAACACTTATGAAATAGAAAAAGATGAAATCTCTTATACATTGACACCATTGATGGAGGAGGATAAAGGACAAACAAAAGGGGCTAATATAATGATGGTAGGAAGGAAGGAGTTCATCAAGGTGAAAGAAGAGGAGAGCATGAACCTTGCAGCCACTACTACACATGGAGACGTTGGGACAACAACATTGAGGAATGATATGATTTTGGAGGGAAATGATATTGTGTTGAAGGTCAAGGATTAATTGATTTTGTAGATTCAAGGTTGGCTTGAAAGGTATGATGATATGAGGCTAGAAGAGGTGTTCCATTAAATGTTTTAAAAAGAGGATAGTGATCATTCAAATGCTTTCTTATCAAAGGTTGGTAAATTTGATCAAGCAACAGACATTGGGGTAGAATATCAAATGGAAGAGAGGGAAAGAAAAAGTGGAGAGGTTAAGACTGAGTTGCAAAGACATGTGGCCAAGACCAAGCACACCATTGAAGTGAAGAGGAAAGCAGTACATTACAAGGCATAAATAGATGAGGTTGCAGGTGAAGAAGTAGATTTGACAACATTTCCAGATGAGGGAGGAATCACATATCATTCATCAAGTGAAGAGCAACAACCTCGAGTGGAGAACTGGTCAAAGCCAAAAGATAATGCCTATTTTCAGCACTTGGTTCATTGGAAGGGATTGACTAATGAATATATCACTTGGAGGTTACAAAATGGCATGAACAAGTAGGATTCTATTATTGCAGCACTATCCTCAAGGGGACTTGAGTTTCTTTTGCCTAGGGAGTATGGTGCAGGGAATCAAGGCATTCATGGAAAATTTGCAAAATATTAGGTATTTTGGTGTGTTTAAGTCTTTTTGGTTGTAATAAGGTCATTTAAGACAATATTTCATGTTTTGGAAGTTAGTTTTGGTTGCTAGGAGTGATAGGTGGTTAAGTTGTCAAGTGTTGTCAATTTTGCAAAAGTTGTCATATTGCAAAATTTGCAAAAAATAGGAAATGAAGGGTCACAAAAATAAAAATGATGTAAGAAGTCAGCTGGAATTCAAAAGTTGGTTTTTAATAGTTGTGTGGAGGTTGAAAAGGCTTTGGGATGCCAAAGCAAAGGTTGTTGAAACATTATGGAGTAAATTGCAATAAAGAAGTTTGCCAATTTTCTACATTTCCAGAATTTTACTCTGTTTTCAGGCATTGTACAGGTCTGTATAGTACCTTCATCCTATGAAATTGATTTTTTGTGATGGGGAATTGAGTTAAATTCCTGATGCAATTAGTTTGAGGATAATTCATCAACTTTGAAGCATTTTAGAGAAATTTGTTTGTAAGCCACCTAAAACCCTAAGTCAGCGTATTGAAGGTAATAAAAATGATGTAAAAGCCATTCCACCTAATAGAAAATGTTGAAACCTGATGGAATGGTAGATTTATGGGTAGGTTTTTAATTTCATGATGTTGTAGGGGTTGGTGTTGTTGGCACGTGCAGGAAGCAAATGAAGGGACTAATATTCCTGTGTAGCAGTCTAAAACCCTAGTTATAGGTGTGTTTTGATTAAAATAAGTTGAAGCAAAGAGTGTCAAGACCTTGGAAGGTTATGTTAAGTCTTTGGTGACATGTTGAAGACCCTATAATCCATTTGGAAGACTTGTGAATCCCTATGGTGTCAAACCCTAGTGTCTACAAAGTCATTTGCATAATTAGGTCTCCTTGTAGTAGCAGAACAGTCATTATTTGGAGGACACTGATTCCATAATATGTTGTATAATGATCCCTTAATGGGTACTCAAATCTATGTTTATATTTTGGAGGTCTCACTTATAAGAAAATCTTTTTCCATTTTAGTCACTTTGTTGTCCTATTAGGTTTGAAGCCTGTTTGTGGAGGAAGGGTGAACAATGTTTGGAGTCTAAGTTTCTAAAGACCATTTTGGGTCCTAGCATGTCGTTTTTAGTATATGAAGGGTGTCCCGTAGGTTGGATAGGATTTTGGTTTTAAAAATCCACATTTGGCATTTTGTAGCCTTGCTAGGTGCATACCTTGTGTGTGTAATCCTTGAACTTGGGAAGAGTGTTTATTGGAACTTTGTCAAATGGCTTGTTGAGATGAATCCATATCTTATTGAAACCTTATTGATATTTTGATAGTTGCACTTTCCTCTGCATCATTAATCCATCCCACAGATCTAAGGGCATGATCTAAACGTCATGCCAACCAATGTCACCATTTTGATGAAGGATCACTAAACTCTATAAAAAATGTAAGGTGGTAGCTGCTTAAGCAAATTTAAAAAAAATATTTTTGTGTTGTGGAAGGAGAGAAATGGACACTCCCATTTTTTTCAACACCACAAGGCAGCAACAAGCCTTTCATGGGGAAATCACAAACAAAAGGTTGAAAGGGCTATTGGTTTCATCTCACCCATTTATTCTATGGGAAACCAAGAAGGTCCTAGGAAAGGAGTTTCTACTTGCACACTAAAGGTCTAGGGAAAACACAGACATTTCTACAATGTTTCTTGTGATGTTGCTATGCATGGGTGTCTCTAAGGCCAAAGTGAAAAAGTTGTGTCATATGGTATTTACACACACAATGATGGGGGAGGTTAATGAGGCCCTTGACAATGTGGTAACCTAATGGTTCCAATACCAAAAAATTACTACATGTCATTCGACAATGGAGTTGATGTCAATAAATTTCTTGTGGTGAGATCCTTCAACTTGAAACATTGGAGAAATAGTAGGGTGAAATCAAAAGAAGCATCAGCTTCATGTTAAAGGCTACACGAATGGTGAAGACACTGGTCAAAGGGTGGGCACTGAAATACCTAGAAGAGGAAGGTCTTGGGGGAAAAATGGTTGTAGGAAATGATGACGACTGGGAACTGGGGACTGGAAAAGAGTGGGTGGAGAATGATTCCAAAGACCTAGAAGCGAAGGCCAACAGTCTTTCTCATCGTGCATGTGGAGCTAAGTGCTCTGTGATTGCAGACTATCTAGAATATAGAAAGATGAATGAAGTCGGTGTTGATGAAGACTAAGCAAGGATTGGACTGTGTAAAATGGTTCTTGTTTATAGTATAGTGTGTTGGGTCTAGGGTATATACATAGATGTGTTTTTCTTGAGGCCATTTTGTTTACAGAGGCCATTTTGTAAGTTATGATAATAAAAGGGTAAGTTCGTAGTGATATTCTCTATAAGTATGGTGGTTGAACATGATAGTATTTGGGGTGGAGCCAAATTGCTCAAATCAGATGTACTCCTTTTTTGATTTAATACAAGGTGTTGCCCCTTAGCAGCAATTAATCAAGCAAAAAAAGTTAGTAATAAAATATCAACCATTGATTTTTGGAAATCTAATGGTTCTAGTGTTATTCTAGAGGTGTGAATTTGCAAGTCTAGTACTTCAAACATTTACTTCCAAAATGCAACTACAATTGTCCATCGAAAATCCATCGAACAATCATGGGTTATATCATTGATTTGCACTAACATTTGCCTTCATACATAATGAAAATAATTCACCAATGAAAATATTTTTTTTGGTTTGAAAATATTTTTGAATCATTAATAAAACTATTAATAAAATGTCAACCATTGATTTTTGGAAATCTAATTGTTCTAGTGTTATTTTGCAGGTTTGAATTCGCAAGTCTAGTGCTTTAGTAATTTTCTTCCAAAATGCAACTATAGCCATCCATCGAAAATTCATCAGATGATTGTGATTTGTGCTAACATCTGGCTTCAGACATAATGAATATGTTGACACTTGTCCCCATTCCAAACACTTTATGAAAGAATGTGGATTTGTGGAAAAAATTTCCTAGAATAGAACAATATGTAGTATTCGATATTTTTTCCACCCACGCTATGATTTATATTGGCATACCAGTTTATTCCGCCAATAGATTTTTCTATTGGTTTGAGATTATGTTTAATTTTCCAATGGTTTTTTACCTTCATTTGAGAAAATGTTTAATTTTCCAATGAAAATAATTTTTTGGTTTGAATTTTTTTTTGAATTGCCAACAAAAATATTTTATTTGGTTGAGCACAACTTTAATTCACCAATAGAGATATTTTATTGGTTTGAAAATAGGTTTTAATCGCCAATGAAATATTTTATTGGTTTTTAAAAAATTGCAATTTTCTAGGATTTTCCATAGACTTCTAGCGATTACAAAAGATTCACCAATTGAGATTATTATTTTCCCAAAAAATGAAAAAAAATTCCAATAAAATTAATATTTTTATTAGGAAGTATACAAGATTGACCAAGATTTTACACCTTCTCCAGCAGGGTTCTTAAAGTTATCCCTCCTCTTGCTCCTTTATATAGCCTGCCGAAAAGAACATTCTTGAGCTTGAACCCTAAGGTGATGAAATATGTAGAAAGGCCTCCTAACAATAAAGGAAGGATTAGGGTTGCTATTTCTCATCACCCAAGATCACACATAGTGCAAGGGGAGAGGATACATAGACAACTCCTTCATTGTACAAGAAATAAATATAAACTAGAGGTATTTCTCATCACCCAAGATCATGTGAAGTGCAAGGGGAGAGGATAAATTCACTCTAGCCTACTAGACATGACAAATAGACTGATTATAGAGCACCAAATGTAAATTTTTGCTAATCTAGAAAGCAAGAAAGCACACAAGTTTGCATTATAATATTTGATAAGTAAACCTACAACAAATGTGTTAGTAATTTCAAGTTACAAGTCTTGGACCATTTGAAACACTACACCATAAACAATGTTGGTAGTTTCACAGATTATCTTCTCCCAAAGAATGTTCCACAAATAAATCAAATCAGAAAGCACAAACATCAGATAGAGCACATTATGGTTAGGGTTAGATTAAACTAAAAAAATTGTAGAAATTAGAAAGACAAATTGATAGAAATAAAATGTGGCAAAATAGTCAGAGACCTGACAATACCTACAAATGCATCAATGTGACCTCAAGCAAACACAATAGTATGTGTCAGATGAGGCAAAATGTGCATGCACAACTTAGGCAGACACAAAAATTTGTGTAGAAGTGTCAATCTATCAATAGACCTTGCAAATAGAGAAATGAGATGTCTTAGAAAAAGAAAATGTGTCGATCTGAGTGTCAAACACACCATTTTGGGAAAAATCGGTGATTTGTGAATGTCGATCGCATGACTGTAATTCATGATTGCACCACTATAATCTATAGGACATCAAAAAGATAAAAAAAAGTCAAATAAGGGATGTGGGTCCCATTGGGCAGGCCAAAATGTGAAGCAGGTGTAGTATAGTAAATTGGATCCCTAGACATTTTCACATTTGTTTGGGCCCTTCTTGTGGATTTCGGCTTAATGTTGCCTTGATTTAGTGTTGTAATGTGGTTAAAACAATCACATTAGGTCTTGGGCCATGTTGTGAACTAATATATTTTAATTGTGCCTTGTAAAAGTGTTGTGAAGTGTTGTAACACACTTTCATTGTTTTCTAGGGTTTTATCAATTAACTAAGCATAATAAATACAATTTTATCTAAAATTAACCTTAATCTAGCCTTATCTAGAGTGTTGTAAAGTGTTGTAACACACTTTCACATTTCTCTAGGCTTGTCATTAATAATTGGGCTTTTCTATGCTTTAATTGGCCCCATTTTGCATCCACAAGCCTTACTTATGAGGATAACCTGGAAAAATATCATTTAAAACATAAAAATCTTGAAACCCACCTCAAATTCCTAAGGTGGGACTCATTCACCATTATGGGAAAATGAATCCCCTTAGGTGGGACCCATTCACCAAAGGTGGCGAATGAGTCCCCTTTAGCTCAAAATTCAAATTTAATTTAAATTTTTAGTGGGTTTTTATTCTCCAAGATCTAAGGTCAGCCTGTAGTGTTGTAATTTTGGGAATTATTGCATAATTGAGTATAAACTCAAGTTTCTTTCTCTCATTTTCACACCTAGCATTCAAGTATTCATTCATATAGTTCACAAGAGCATTTGAGCATTCAAGGCATTTCAAGGGTAGATTATCAAGCATTCAAGAGCATTCAAGAGCATCAATCATCATGTTAAAGATTGTTTGCATCATGTTATTTTAGAGCTAACAATTGTGGTGTGGATTGTGATTCAAGCAAGCATTGCATTCAATATATATCAACATCAAGCTAGATTCCAAGTCCACATCCATTGGAGCCATTACTTACATGTTTGTAGCACCTTATTGATAGGGTTTGTTGAGTTGCCACATTATTTCTTGTTCATTCATCATTCTCTATTCTTTTCATTATATTTCAAGGGTTTAATTACCAACAAGGGATTTGACCAAGGAAAACCCTTATCCACTAATGGAAAACCCTTATCCACTAACCCCACAACATTTTCCCCTCTTCTTGTGTGTGATTTATAGGGCTAGGCTATAGATTTACAAAGAATCAAAGTTGGAGAAAGGTTGTCAACTTCTCAAAGTTGCTAAAGTTGTCATTAGGTCTTGGAGAAGACCTATAGGTGGAAAATTGCAGATTCAGATATGGAAATTAGTCAAAAAGAGCAGAGTAGACTGAGAGGCACAAATTCCAGTTCTGAACTTTTGAAAAAGAAAAAGTGGACTAATTCACCACTATTGGAAAATGAGTCCCACTGTATAGGCCTGACAAGGATTTTTGTAGATCTGGATACCCTTTTGGTTGAAACCTGTTCCAGCACAATTTACTCGAAACTGGACTAATTCACCCAGATTGGTGTATGAGTCCTAGTTAGCATAAACAACAGATTTTTCAAGATTCCAAACCTCTATTCTTCCTTCTTTAGTTTCCTCGGTGCACATTTCCACTTTCATAACTTTTATTAGATTTTACTTGCATTTCTAGGTCATTTTGCATATCACACTGTGCTTTCTAGCATTTTGTGTTTTCCAAGTTTACACTTGGTGGTGAAACCCTTTTTAATATATTCAACTCCGAGGACAATCCCCTTTGTCAGATTTTAATCTCCTTTGCATTGGAATCTCAAGAGTTTGTTCTTAAGTGAAATGTTGAGATTCGTCTCTCTCCTTTTAGGTCCAAAACCCTAAAGGTGTAAGAGAGCCTACAAATCTCACCATTTAATTTTGGTGAACCTTCATTTAGAACATCATAATTCTGATTTGGAGTGCATTTACATCCTAGAGTTAGCTTGCATTAACATTGCATTGCATTTTGCATTGTTTAATTTGAATTCTAGGGTTTCAAAATTTGCATTAGTGAAAAGCTCATTTAGCTTGCATTATTGCATTTAAATTCATTGAAAATTTCTAAAATTCTACAATTTCATTTCATACTTGCATTAGAAAACATAAAAAAATATAAAATCCAATTCAAAAATATGAAAATTCTAAAAAAAAACCAGTACTTGGACTCATTCGCCACCCTGGGTGAATCAGTCCCTTTGCATATTTTAGGTATTTCATTTTCTGGCATTTCAACTTCATTTCTTGAGTTTTTGTTTTCTGTTGTTACTTTTTTTTTTTTTTGCAGACTTTTTATTTCATCCAATTCATTGCATTTAGCTCACATTCATTCATTTACAATATTGTTGCATAATTTAGAATCTAAAATCTACATCATGGATATGTGCTTTAGCAAGCTTTGGATGTCATTAAAGTCCTTAGTGAATGTGTCAAGTTGTACCTTTTCAAATGACCCTAATGACATAGAACTCACTCATGCTCACTCAACTCCTAATGAATGTCCTCCTCGTGATGTTGGCATCATTGGAGAAGATGATGACATCATGAACGAGTTCCTAAATTATTGTCTTAATAACCTAGAGGCTGGTGCATCCTTTTACACATCCATGAACCAACCAAATCCTCCCACCATACCACCCCTTGAGATGTTTGGTTACTTACATCCTGAAACAAAAGCTAAACGTAAGTTCCCTACAATAGGTGAATTTAGTTCCTCTACACAAGCAAACACTCAACCATTTTATGATAGCAAAGTAACCAACACTCTGGAATCAATCTTGAAGAAACATATAGAAAAGGCTTTACAATCTTGAGCAAACAAGGATGTGATACAACAAGTGAACATGAAATTCACCAACTCCTAGAGAAAATACCGACTAATGAAAATACAAAGGGGTTAGGTTATCAAGACCCCCTCATAACAAAAGACCTCCTAGAGAATATATAAGGCTTCGAGATGATGGCACGGTGATCTTTGATTCCCCTCTTGATTTGAATGTCCTTCCAAAAGAACAACCAATCACTCATAATAATGACAAGGATGAGAGGATCACTTTAGGTCCTCCTTCAATTAGAGATAAGGGTGAATCTAGCAAACGAAGAGGCCTTACAAGTTAGAAAAACTGAAGTCTCCTCGCCCACCACCTGAAAGTCAAAGGAAACTACAATTAATTTTGAACAAAGAATTGAGAACATTACCACCTATGAATAGATTAATTCTATATCCTAAAGATGTTAAAGTTCCACATTTTTCATATCATTGAGTTCTTGGAAATAGTATTGATGAATGTTGTGCATTTCAGTTAGTATTGAAATTTTTTCACTTTGATGGAAATGATTGCCATCATGTGATTTCCTAGCTTAATATTGATTCACCCCTTGTCATGTAATAGTTATAGAATATTCTATTCTCACTATTACATGACCTTTTCCATCACCGACCTCGACTCATTCTTGTCTCGCACTTAGTGGGGACAAGCAATTGTTAGCCTTGTCCTAGTAATGCATTTTTTGTTGTCCCTTCAGTTCATCATTTACATTTCGCTTATGCATAATGAGATTAGGAGGAAAATGACTTGCTTATGGGTTGACTAGCATTTTCCTTACTAGCCTTTTGCTTTATTTCTTTTTCATTTTCTTTTGTGTGATTGCATGTGCGTTTGTGATCCCCCGTGATGTTTTGATTAATGTTCTCTCTCTTTGTGGCATTCATCTATGTGTACATTCATTCTTCTCTATGTCATGCATCTCTTTTGCTTTTTATATTTTTCATTTGTCTTGTATTATCCTTTTGGGGATGACGCAAGGCGTCGAGACACCCTATGTCTCTTCCATGTTGACCCAAAAGGCTTTCTTTTTTCTTTTTCCTTTTCATCTTCTCTTTTTCATTTGTCTTGTGTTTTCCTTTTGGGGATGACACAAGGCGTTGAGACATTCATGTTTCTTCCAAGTTGACCCAAAAGATTTTTCTTTGTTTTTGCTCTCTTTGTGTCATTCTTCCAATTCTATATGTATTTGTGGGATGATGGCAG
The DNA here is from genome assembly GCA_007258455.2 of Sequoia sempervirens. Classification (NCBI taxonomy): domain Eukaryota; kingdom Viridiplantae; phylum Streptophyta; class Pinopsida; order Cupressales; family Cupressaceae; genus Sequoia; species Sequoia sempervirens. The sequence continues at coordinate 31,570,130 of VDFB02252616.1, forward strand.
TTTCAGGCTCCTTAAAAACATTGCAGCAAAGAACATACTTACCCAAAATCCATAGATCCATTATGTGTTTGGTGTTTTCATTTTGGGGGCAACCCCTTTCTTTTGCATGACACAACTTTACTCAGAAACATATGACTTGGTATACGGTTTTCCAAGTTATCTCTCATGTCTTCTTTCCTATTTGCATTTTTCATTTGGTACTTTAAAGTAATTGCTCACAGTATGGTGTTTAGCAGTTCCTTTAAAGTGGGGGCATACATTGGCATTATTATTTTGCATTTTTCCTTTTTCCTAGTTCTTAGTGTAGCCTTCTTGCTTCATATGATGTTTTTTTCACTTTGTGGATGGCCTTGGGTGTGATGTCCTTCATGAGCGTGATCTATCTTAGCATATTTCATTCCTCTTAATGGCTTGATGCGACACACTACATCCCATAAGTTGTGAATATTCTATTCTTTGATCGGTCCTCTCTTGGAGACATTAGGCATGATGTTCCCTAAGTTAAGACCTTTCCTGAACTAAGAAAAACTCTTTTGAACATTCTTTGCATGTTGCATTTTGCATTTGTTGTTATATGGCCACCTTGCATACCACAGCTTGCATTCCTATTGAGCCATCTTGTTTGTTCATGAGCTCCAAGCATACAAAGTTTTGCTTGTCTCATGAAGCTTGAAAACCACTTTTGTGTGGTGCCTTATTAAATTTATCAAGAGGTATAACTTTGGTATGGTTCGAGTGAGAGGCCCAATCCGAGGCATGATTTTCCCCATAGCCACTTGCGTGTGTGTGAGTACATACCAGCCATGAGTGTATGTTTCTCACCTCTTAGGCCTTCTCACTTGACATATAGCTTGAATTTTCATTGCCTCAGAGTGAGTATGCATTTATTTTTTCAAAAAAAATCCTAGATCTTATCCGCATCGTGTTGGACAAACAATCGAAGCTTGATCCAATATTTTTATTTCATCTTTCTCCCTTCTTCTCCTTGGAAATGTATGCTTGTGCTTTGTCATTGTTCTTGATATCATTTTTTTCATGTGTGTTCCTTTATTCTTATGTTGGTTTGTCATAGGATCTTAATCCTAGGGGCTTCATCACCCCTCTTGATTATTATCTCATCTTGATAGCATCGGTACATTTGGACTCCTCTCTATGTGCATGTTTTTCTACTTTAGTGTGAGTTTGAGGTAGGTTCATCCTCTCACTAAAGTGGCGGCTAAATGTAGTGTAGTAAAATGGATCCTTGGACATTTTCACACTCATTTGGGCCCTTCTTGTGGATTTTGGTTTAGTGTTGCCTTGATTCAGTGTTGTAATGTGGTTAACACATTCACATTAGGTCTTGGGCCCTTGTGAACTAATAGATTTTAATGGTGCCTTGTAAAAGTGTTGTGAAGTGTTGTAACACACTTTCACACTTTTCTAGGGTTTTATCAAAAAAAAATTATTCAAGGGGTAAATGCTTTTGAACCAGAGCTATGAACCGGAATACAACTACTCAACAATACAACCCCAACGAGGTTTGAACCTTGGTGGCGAGAACAACAATTCCACCTTTAAACCAACACACCATGCCAATATCGGCAAAAAAATTGGACCATTTCTTGATTTATGCATGTCATCCTTGCGTAATAGCCATGCTAATCTTTTCTGTATCATTCCAATTTTATTGGGTGTCTCTGAAGAGACACAAACTAGGGTTTTATCAATTAACTAAGCATAATAAATACAATTTTATCTAAAATCAACCTTAATCTAGCCTTATCTAGAGTGTTGTAAAGTGTTGTAACACACTTTCACATTTCTCTAGGCTTGTCATTAATAATTGGGCTTTTCTATGCTTTAATTGGCCCCACTTTGCATCCACAAGCCTTATTTATGAGGATAACCTTGACAAATATCATTTAAAACATAAAAATCTTGAAACCCACCTCAAATTCCTAAGGTGGGACTCATTCGCCATTATGGGTGAATGAGTCCCCTTAGGTGGGATCCATTCGCCTAGGGTGGCCAATGAGTCCCCTTTAGCTCAAAATTCAAATTTAATTTAAATTTTTGGTAGGTTTTTATTCTCCAAGATTTGAGGTCAGCCTATAGTGTTGTAATTTCGGGAATTATTGCATAATTAAGTATAAACACAAGTTTCTTTATCTTATTTTCATACCTAGCATTCAAGTATTCGTGAATATAGTTCACAAGAGAATTTGAGCATTCACAAGAGCATTCAAGGTATTTCAAGGGTAGATTATCAAGCATTCAAGAGCATTCTTCAAGCATCAATCATCATGTCAAAGATTGTTTGCATCATGTTATTTTAGAGCTAACAATTGTGGTGTAGGATTGTGTGATTCAAGCAAGCATTGCATTCAAGATATATCAACATCAAGCTAGATTCCAAGTCCACATCCATTGGAGCCATTACTTACATGTTTGCGTCACCTTATTGCTAAGGTTTGGTGCTCGTTGCAACATTATTTCTTGTTCATTCATCATTCTCTATTCTATTTCATTCTATTTCAAGGGTTTAATTACCAACAAGGGGGTTGACCAAAACCCCTATCCACTAACCCCACAACATTTTTCCCTCTTCTTGTGTGAGTTGTAGGGCTAGGTTGTAGATTTACCAAGAAGCAAAGTTGGAGAAAGGTTGTCAAATTTTCAAAGTTGCTAAAGAGTTCACCAAGTCTTGGAGAAGCTTGGAGAAGACCTCCAAGTGGCAAATTGTAGATTCAAATCAAAAAATCAATCAAAAAGAGAAAAGCAGACCGAGAGGCACAAATTCCAATTCCAAAGTTCTGTAAAAGAAAAAGTGGACTGATTCACCACTATTGGAAAATGAGTCCCACTGTATAGGCTTGACAGGAATTTTTGCAGATCTAGGTACCCTTTTGGCTGAAACTTGTTTCAGCACAGTTTACCCGAAACTAGATTAATTCACCCAGCTTGACATATGAGTCCTAGTTAGCATAAACAATAGATTTTTCAGGATTCCAGACCTCCATTGTGCCTTCTTCATTTTCCTAGGTGTACATTTTCAGTTTCATAACTTTTTATTACATTTTACTTGCATTTCTAGGTCATTTTGCATATCACACTATGTTTTCTAGTATTTTGTGTTTTCCAAGTTTATACTTGGTGGTGAACCCCTTTTTATCATATTCAATCCCTAGGACAATCCCCTTTGCAATATTTCAATCTCCTTTGCATTGGAATCTCAAGGGTTTGTTCTTGAGTGAAGTGTTGAGATTTGTCTCTCTCCTTTTAGGTCCAAAACCGTAAAGGTGTAAGAGAGCCTGCAAATTTCACCATTTCAGTGGGGTTAGTGGAAAATGGAATAAAACATGAATTATTAATATATAGGGTTAGAATTCACAATACCCAAATCAAGAACAATGATCAAATTCCACTTATAAATGGAATAAAATGCAATAAGTTATAAATCGACATACAATGAAATTCAAATGAAATGCTAAAATCAAACATGGCAAACCTAGCATCCCATTTTGAAATTTACTTTGATGGTGTGTTGGATTGCTCAAATCATAGCTCGTTTTGATCACAAAAGCATGAATGACCTAGATGAATGATAAAATTGCTCAAATGCTCTAATGTGCTCAAGAATCAAAATGACATGATCTTGCTCACAAAATTCTAGGATGAGATTATGGAGGAATGAAGGTTATTTTATAGATTTTCTAAATTGAGATCGAAAGATGAAAATAAATCTTGAGATCAATGCATGAGATTGAATCAGGGAGGATGAAAGGTTGAAATTAATTTAGACTCAAAATATCTCCACATTTCAAGGAAATTGGTTGAGATATTTTGAAATGGATGGTGAGATTAGATCAAGAAAATGAATGGTTGAGGATGAATAGGAAGATTGAGTTGGTTAGGATATTTTTGAAAAAGAATATTCCATGGGAATAAGCCATTGAGAGGGAAATTAGAATAATTAAATAATTCAAGATTATTTAATTATGGAGGATTAGGTAATTAACTAATTTAATATTTTATTTAATTGATAGAGGAAAAATAGGATAAAATGATGCTAAATGATAGAAATGATTCTAAAGGGGGAATTAGTGATGCAAGTGATAAATTATACAATAATAATAATTATTATTATTTTATAGTCCACGAATACCAGGCAATCTGTTTTTGGGTCTACAGACAGCTTACAGTATATATGGGACTCTTCATACTCCCAAATCTGAGGGAGGCACCTAACTCGTGCTCCACAATATGAGGTGTACATACCTTACCCCCTGCAGGATTTGAACTTGTGACCTCTCTTTCAAGAGTACAAGTTCTCCACCATTAGGCCAACTCAGGCTGTACAAAAATACACTAAAAATGATGCAAAAATACACTATTAGGGATGTGATATGAATTAGACAATTTTGCATATCTATAATAATATATTTATATATTATATAATATAATATAATATAATATAATATATGTTTTATAATATATATTGTATTAATATAATATTACTAGCTATTTCACTTTAGGTATACAATGGGTTAGGATGAATATTGTGAATGATTGTATGGCGTAATAATGTCAAAGTGATGTCCATTGAATTTGCTATAGATACACTAAATCAAAATCAAAATCATCATTAATATCTTAAAAACCATTATCCATATTCAATTTGTCTTATTATATTTATTTAAAATTGTAATATACAATTTCTATAATACATTACACTATAAATTGAAAATATATTTTTTTTAAATAAAATATAATATTATAATAATAATTCCATTAACACCTAAACCTTAACCCCTTGATTTATTTATATATCATAAAAGCAAAAAATCATTATGAAATATCTCACCAATATTATCCCATGTGTAAAGGACCTCACTTAATATTAGTTATATAAAATAAAACTTTTGTGACTAATACATTACTAAAAAAATCTCTAGTAATGACATTGTCAAGTATGAGACATTAAAAATCTATAATGACCACATTATCGAACATAATACATTAATTACAATTAGCATGATTGGTAAACAACAATAACAATAATCATACACTAGTAGCCCTTCAGTCTTTTGCTTCATGCCACGTAGATTCCCAGAGAGTCTAGGTGTTGTGTAGTTTGCTCTCGCAAGACACATGCTTCAAATAGGTGATCCATGCATATTAATTCAGGGAGGATTTCAAGGGAGATAATAGAGTGCCTAATCAGGGCTCTCCATAGTCCCATCTTTCAAGATGGTTGTGACATTTTTAGAGAAGCTGGTAGACCCATTTGCGACCTTCTTCGTCTTTCATTTGTTGAAAGGGTCAAAACTGTAATGTAAGATAGGAGATAATGAAAGGAGAGTTTGACAAAGGCAAGATGGATCGCATGCTTGTGTGAAGCTTCGTAGAGATGAGCTTGTGAAGTTTCAGTTTTAGAAGTTAAAGATACAAAGATTTTTCAAAAAATCCATTTTGTGTATATCCTACAATCATTGCATTCCATGAGATAATCTTTGCTTGAGGCATTCTATCAAACAGTTCACGTTCCTTTTTCTATGATTCCATATTTTGCATACATGTTTACTAGAGCATTTCCAACTATAATATCCGGAAAAATCTTTATTCCACGATGTTTTGATAGATGTCGATGACTCCATAGTCTGTTCCAAAGCTCCCATTTTGGCACAGGCAGAGAGGATGCTAGTGAAGGTTGTGGAATATGGATTTACACTTGCTAATTGCATTTGCTTGAAAGTTGCACGAAGTTAGCCTAGAAATCATTGAAGTCCATGAAATGACATCTTTTTCAGGTATTCTATCAAATAGTTCACGTGCCTTGTTAATGCTTCTTTTTTTGCATGCATGTCTACTAAGACAATTTAGACTAAATATTTGGAAAATTTCCTCTATCCTTTATGCTTCAATGGGTGTCCATACCCTGTTCCAAAGCTCCCATTTTGGCATGGGAAAGGAGGATGCTAGCAAAGGTTGCAGAATGCGGCTTTAAACCAGAAAATTGCATTGGAAATTTCTAAAGCCTATAATATGAACTTCAACCCTTTTGAAAGCATATACATATGAATGTTGACATTTGCAATTCAGATGCTTTACTTTCATAGACATTTATGCTGGTTCTAATGTTGCATTTTCTTTGTTATTAAAATTTCTAGGTTGCTACAGATGTGGCCTCGCGAGGGTGGATGTGACAGGCATTGCACATGTACTTAATTTGGATAAGACAGGCGTTGCACATGTAAGTACAAATCTCAAAGTAAGCTCCCATACAACTGGGTCTTGTTCTATATAACTACATCCTCTCTATGTCGATCTCTCAGCTACACAGAAACCAAGGTGAACTTTGGCATTACTGCTACAACATGTTGATGCTGATGCTGTTTATGACCGAACCTTCAACACACCTGCACACAGACCAAGGCTACTGATGGGTGCATTTCTGTGTCGAATGGAAACTGCAGTGTACTACTGCGCTGCTCAAGGAAGAAAGCCTTCAGAGTAACATGGGTAAACCTCTAACAAGATGTGCAGTCTAGAGACAAAGATAACAATAGAGCCCAACCTCTCTGCACCTGTCAAAACTGCCAGCTCTCCACTCTCTTTCTCCAGTAGGATTCAATCAGATTACATGAGGGGTCTGTATGTATCTTTTGGTTTGTCATGTTTTGAAACTACTTGTAATCACCTAGTTAAGGGTGTGTAATTCTAGGTTCAAGTGGAAGTTTAGTGTTGTTTGATGCATGTAGATGCTGGAAAAGATTCCATTTTTTTAGCTATGTAATATTTTTGTATGTCCTCTCTGTTATCATAATGTTTTAACAAAACACTGGTTCAAATATGCACAACAGTTTGTATTTTGAATGTATTGTATTGTTGGAACGAGCAGTTGAAACCGTGATTCCATCATTTTCTATTTCTTTCTTGCTTTGCATATTCTGGTTTTTCATGGGTGAAGGTCCCAGTGCAAACCTCATTTCACTAATATATATATAGAGAGAGAGAGAGAGAGCTGTAAATTGGCACATTGAAGTGTCGAAAAACTTTATCAAACTATTGCAATTTTATGTTTATTTGCATGCACCAATGCAGTTCTAATAAATGAAAACTGTAAAATTTTCAATTGCATGAGGATATTATAAATACAAATGTTATGCATAGAAGTGAAACAAAAACTTAAAGTGTAAAGAGAATGAAAGTTTTTAATGTAATTACAATTAAATGTTATATTTTCCATGCAGATTTAATGCATGAAAACTGTGAATACTTTAATAGCATGAGAATATAATTTTTGCATGAATATACAAGGTCATTGGGTGTTCACATCTATCAAAGTAGTACCAGAATTGGATTCATTTGTATGATGAGTGTAGTTAAGGGAACCTGGATAGAGATGTATGCCAAACACAAGGCAAAGAAACTATTTGACAAAATGCCTAAAGATTTCAAATGCATATTGCTGCCTGTTCTACAACTATTGACCTAATAATCAACAAATCAAGTTTGTAGAGAAAAATAAACAATGTCTGTTGACCATATCAAACTAAAAACCTTTGTTCAAAGACAAATCATAGTATAAAAGGCATCAGTTTATAGCCATGCTTATTGTTAACCAGTTCGTGATACTCAACAATACATTTAATTTGCAACGAAAAGGATAACCAATATTTTTTGACCACATTGAATGTAAAAACCATTATTCTGGTGTGTCTTCAGGAAAACCAGTGCAGAAAAGGCGTCAGGGGGAAGCTATGTCACTTTAGCTTTTATCAACCCCAAAATTTGGGAAAGAATCCTACCATTAGGATTTTATTTTTGGAGGAATGCAAAGCTCTATAAACCCAAAAAAAACATTTCTTTCATAGAAACCCAATAAATACAATTGTGTGCCATAGAAACCCTTACTAGTCATCAGCAAATTGGAGTGCTGATATACTGTTGTTCACGTTGGCTGCTCATATTGCCACCTAATAAAATTAATAAGAGACTATCCATTTTATATGAGGATTTTTGTGCAGCATTTTTAGGATCCAGCTCAAAAAGGACAGTTGTTGTAAATACTTCTAACTCTATATTCCTATGTAATCTACAGACTCCAAGAAAACTCATCCACACAACCATCATAGGTTTTGTGTGTATTTTAATTATAAAGTATAGAGTTTCGAGATAGCCAGCATGGCCAAGAAGGTCAACCATCCAAACATAATAAAGGCATAATGCAATGAAATTCACTCATGTCATCAAAGTATTTGAATCCATCATCCACTAAATTGACATGGCTGAACACAAGTGGAGCTTACATAGTTACGGTATGTTCAAGAGTGCTTCATTAGTTCCACGATATGAGAGAATGCAGAGATATCCTTGGCATGGAAACCATTTTGTGCATATCCTGCAGCCATGGCATTACAAGAGATGGCATCTCTTTGAAGCATTTTGTGAAACAGTTTACATGCCTTGTGTAGGCTTCCACATTTTGCATTAATGTCTATTAGGGTATTGTCAATCACAAACTGCTAACAAAAATATGCTTTCAATTAAGCTTTGATGGATGTTGATCCCCTGTTCTATATCTCCCATTTTGGGATAGGCTAGGAGGATGTTGGCTTGGGTTGCGGAGATTGGCTTTAAACATGCCAATTGCATTTACTTAAATTCCACCAAGGCCTTTGCAAATACGATAATCATTGCAATCCATTAGACCACATTTTTTTGAGGCATTTTATCACACATTTCTCTTGGCTTGTGCATGCTTCCACATTGGAAACATGTCTACCAGGACATTCCCTAAGATGACATCTTATTCACATGTTTCTTAAAAATCCTCGAAACTTCATCAAGAACACCATTTTATGTATATCCTGAGATCATCGTATTGCATGATACCAATTATTTTTAGGCATTTTAACAAACAATTCACATGCCTTGTGTATGCTTCCACATTTTTGGATGCATATTTACCAGGTCATTTGCAATTACAATAGCTGATTAATAAAGACCTTTCCATTATGGTATCATAGATGTCCATACCATGATCCAAGGCTCTTATGTTAAGTCAACTGATCGGTTTAGACACCTGCTTGTTGAATTTCATAACAGTCTCAATCATTGTGAAGATACCCATGTTTTCTGTTAGCTGCAAATAAGGTATCCCATCAAAAGACATCTCATAGAAAACTAAAGAGAATGACCTTATACATTCTTACTAGGGAATGTCAAGCTAAAAGAATAGTATGTCGGGGCTGCATGATTCTTGTGAGCAAAGCTGAGACTCTTTTTGTTTTTCATATAACATTTATAAAAGTTATGCTGATTTACCAAGACAACAAACCCATTGTCATCCTCCAAGATACCACTACTGATAATCATGGCCAAACAAATGGCATTCCCATCGGCCCAATAACAAAATTTGAAACAGGCAACTCCAGGTGTGCACTGCCCTTGAAATGGAAACCAAATTTGGGTGAAACAATGTCGTTTAAACCCTATACAATGTAGCACAACCCTAGACCACTAAGGGCTTCAACCCTACTGGCTATGATATACTCAATCTGAGAAGCAAAGGCACCCACGGTTTGCTCACGGATTCTCTAATCAACAAAAATGAATGTAATCCTCGAAGCTATGATCGTTCCTCCACTATTGCTTTCATTAATTTTCATGAGCATGGAGAATAGCTTCATATGTTTCTCCATTACATTCACTTCTCTCGGTACGAAATAATAGAATGCATTGAAGGTTGCGCATGTTTTCTCTGGCTCGTGGGTGATTTTGCAACTTGCAATGGAAAATTGCAATGACGATTCAATGTAGAATTAACCGTCTAGATGAAACCTATCATCTCCCACCCCCTTTGGAATGTGTTACACCCTGGATGGATAAAGTGAGTTGGGCTCACTTCAAATTGGGTATGTTTTCGGCATAATAAATATACTAATATATATTATTATATAATAATAATATAATATATATTAATATATTTAAATAATATAATATATATAATATATTTATTTTTATATGATTTCATTGGAAATGGATATCCATTTCAAAAGAATATTTGTTTAGCTCTTGTTCTTATCATAGTAATATGTACTTTTTACTTGACCCTAGTAAAAAGTCAAAGTGGAATTTTATGTTTTTGGGAAAATGAAAAACATTTTTTTTGTCATATCACCACTTTTTGGATCCCCATGATCGTGCACAACTCATATTTTAATTGATATTTGTATTTAGCATTATTTGTATGTTTATATCTAGCTTTTGTAATCTTCTATATTAACCTAGATCTAAGCTTTTTTTCACGCTTTTACTAAATCCTAAGTAATATTAGAGTTGTGTCAATTTTTTGAGTTGATTTATATTCTTTGAGAATAAAGGTTTCAATTGAAGCTTTGAAAGAGAGTAATTATTTCAAATTGTGAGAGGGTTTTTATTTGTGATTTTTATTGTAGGTGAATTTTGGATCTTGATGTATCAAATAGGAACTCATTATAGTGTTCAAAAGGATTTAGAAATTCAAGATACACATTCATTTCATCGAAATTAGAAATCACGAAGTCCAATTACAAATAAGGGTTTTATCATTGAATTTGGCATGTAACTTATTTTTGGAGCATTTTTAAACCTATAGACCCTATCATTTGTCTAGAAGACCTAAAAATCTTTATATTCATATAAAATTTGTCTAGGTTTGATGTCAGGAGAATCGAAGGCAATTATTTTTGCTTCTTAGTCATATAGTGGGTCATAGTATAGAAAGTAATTTTTTTCATTACATCATGATGTTATGTAGATTGCTAGTTGCTTGCACAACCTACTAGGCTAAGTCATTGGAAGCTTTAACCTAAAATAACTATTTTTTGTAGCACATCCACCACTCACCACTAACTGCTACCACTAGTGGCGATGCCATATATACATAATACCCTTGGGTCAAAACTACTTGCTAAATTGGTAAATAAATTTTCACCCTAAATCTATGGTTTTAGGTATATTTTGGGTGGCTTTAGGGTATGAAATTAGTTTTGTGAGAGATAGTAAGTGGTTTGGGGAATATTTTGGTGTGCAACAATATTTTAAGAAATATTATAATATACTCTATTGATGTCATCATTGTTAGAACTAAGGTACCATTTACCTTGAAATCTTATGCATTATTCGTGTGTCTTCAACACTCTTGGAATGTGTCCTTGGATGCATACGTTGTAATTGGAAAATTAATTTATAATTTAGTTTCTTTTAAAATCTTGAAATATAAGTTATTGTATTCATAAAGAAGGTAGAATCAGTGGTAGTGGTTACAGAACTAATTTTAGCAAATATCTCAATTTTGGTGTAAGAATTGAGTAAAGGAGTATCTTGAGTGCTATTGATGGGTCCCATATGAGTTAGGTGATGATTTTGTATTCCTACCTTAGGATATGAGTCATTGTGGATGAGCTACAAGTCAAATATATTGACTATTAGTATTATGGAGGGTTTTTTTCTATTTATGGTTCATTAGGAGTTATATTTACTAGTCTCTATTGATATTATTCATTTTAGACTTGGAATGCTTGTATTTTACAATGGTTTAATGTACATTATTTTGGGAAACAATTTGTTGTATTCATCTCTCCATTTATTTATAAATTGAAGGTATAAAATAGTAGTTTATGATATTGTTTTATCAATACACAGGTGTTTCCAAAGTGTTGCCAGAGTTTAGAGTGTTAGTGTGTTGACGTATATCTCCTTTGAAGATTAATAATAACTTTTCATCTTCCTTTTGTGGAGTTCTTTTTCAAAAGTGTTTCTTCACATAAATCATATGTTACTTATAGTTTGTTTTTTATTATATAAGCAACACTTACAGGGTATTGTACCCTTTACACATTACTTATAGTTTATTGATTTGTCTCTAATTCCTAATTTTACAATCACATAATATTATCATATGGTAATACTTGAACTAATTAAACAAATTATTTTTTATTTACATAAACTTTCAAAAGAACTTATTACAATTGTTTCACCTTGATTATCAATATTTGTTATCAAAGATTAAAAAAATGCATAGAAAGTGATTCCTTTGTATTAAGTATTGAAGGTTTTTTGGGTTCAATAGGAGCTTTTGCATTGTGTGGTTTTGTAAATTTAAGGAAAGGATTGTATACTATGGCTTCTACCTCCCATATGGACATTGAGAGATTTAATAGTATTATATATGAGTATGAAAGTTTAAGATGGGAGATCTCCCTAAAAAAATATATAAGTGGTTTCTTGTTTTACAAGAAAAGAAACCATTTGATATGTCTAATAAAGATTAATCAAAAATAGAAAAGAAGACACAAGGAACCATATGATTGTGTCTTGTATGTTTTTTCCTCTTGAATATTTTTTAGGAGGTTACCACACACAAGTTATGGAAGAGGATAGGTGATATTTACCAAACTAAAATTCTTACTAATAAGTTTATTGTAAAATATGGTTTTGTTCATTGAAAATGAAAGATGGTGATTCTATTGTAAACCTTTTGAATATTTTTTTATTTGATTTTAAGTCAAATTGTTTCTATAGATTTGAAGATGGAAGAGGAAGATAAATGTATCTTATTCCTTTTCTCTTTATCCAATATTTGAGAAAATATTTTTTTTTCCATTAGTCTAGTAATACCAGTGCAAAGCCAAAAATACATGTATGTTAATCTTGTTTTGGATAAAATGAGAAGAAAATCATGAAAGAAGGCTTCAAATATGTTTTGCATGTTTAGGGAAGTTCCAAAGAAAATTAGGCCTAAAGGGAATAAGAAAGATATATTTAATTATAAAGTATGCTCTAAGACCTTAGGAAAGCATTGAGTTAAGTGTTGGAAATATGTGAAAAGGGGAGAAGCAAAGAAGGAATGAAAAATAAGAAAAAGAGATTAGATTCCTCCATAGAAAATTTCTATGATGATGGTGATAATAATGCTTTATTTATTTCTTCTAACACTATAAATGTTAATGCTTGTCTTGTTGACTTATGTTGCTCCTAACATGTGATCCTTACCCAAAAAAAATTACATATATAACTTATGATGGAAGATATTTTTTCCTTCCAAGGGACAATAGTACTATGTATATTTTTTATAAGGGAAAGGTACAATTATATTTTAGTGATGAAAGGATTAAAACCCTTGATCATGTTTTGTATATTCTAAGTCTTGTGAGAAATTTTCTTTATGTACCCAAGTTAAATGATTTTGATGTGTTGGAACACAATGATCTACTAAGAGGGGCGTGAATCAATAGATATTAAAAAATTAGCTCTTAAAGCCTTTTGTGTAGACTACTTTCTTTAACCCTTAGTGTGCATATATTAATCATGTGATACAGAAATATGTATGCACACATAAACATCACATAACACTAGATATAACGTGGAAAACCCGATATGGGAAAAACCACGGTGACAAAGCCTGCTTGAGTCTACTACTCAAATCTAGGGTCACAATCCAAATCTCTATTACAATGCTTTTAGGGCTACAACCCAAGGATGCACCTTGATAGGTCGAAATAGGTGTTAGAAAACAAGCAACAAGTTAAAGAGTGCAAATAAACAACTTAAAACAACCTACACTTCGAGATTAGCCTAAGTTGGAAACAAAACAAGACAAAGCCACGAAATGGAACTTTATACCTTGCGTTGAGTCGATCCTTTGGTTGGCCCTTTCGATCTTGGATGTGTATGCTCCTTAGATGGCACAAGATGTGTGATGTGAGATGCAAATGATGCTTGGAAACATGAAAATAGCTAAGTCTGGATTGAGAAGTAAAACTGCAAGAGTTTGGCTACACAAAATGATCTCCCCCCAAATGAGAGAAAAGAGGGGGGTATTTATAGGATTTTTGGGAAATCCTAGGGGAAATGGACGGTTGAGATTGATCCACCAAATATCAAGATGTAGGGCTAAGGTGAGTTGAGAACTCACAAGCCCTCACATCTTGACATGTGGCATGTGAGAAAGCCCTAAAAGGTGAAGTGGACATGAGGTGGAAGGAAAAGGACATGACATGGAGAAGGGTACAAAGTACCTTGGGATTGGACAAGATCTCCTCATAAAGGAGGTCCTTGTCCCCATGTGGGTGAGAGGACATGTGAGGAATTAAAAATTCCTCAAATATTCTCATGGGGATGAGAGAAAGAATAAAGAATGAATAGAGGACATGTGGGGAGAAGTGAAGGAATTAAAAATTCCTTTTAGGTGCCTTGGGGGATTAAAAGGTGAATTAAAAATTCACATGGGGAAGGGGGATGCCTTGTCCAAAAGGAGAAAGCCTTTAATAAGGTTGACTCAAGGACATGTGCCATAAATAGGATGAGGATTTGGTTAGGCTAATCAAATGATTAAGGTTGTGCAAGTACCCAGTTAGATAGGCTAATGACTGATTAGAGGCAAGTGGGAAATTATGGAGGATGTGACCTTAATGATGATTAAGGGTGTGCACATGCTAACCCTAGTTAATTAGAAGAAGATGAAGTAAATAAAATGGATTAGGGACCAACTTGCAAAAGTTGGAGGATGTGACCATGAGAGAGAAAAGATGAATTAAAAATGCATTTTAATTCAAAAGGGGAATATGACTAAATTAAATAAAAGGGGATATTTATTTAATTTAGAGGAGAAAAAGGGGTAAAGTATCAAATTAAATACTTTAGGACCTTGTGCGAGATGCAAGATATTAATTAAACAAATGGCTTTAATTAATATTGTCAGAGGGGATGAGCAACCGGATGAATCAAGGAGACGCATTTGATCATATGGAAGTGATCAAAATTGGACGTCTACAACACCAACTACCTAATTTAGAAGCAACCACTTCAAGGATGAAACAACACTCGCTTTAGGAGCTACAATCCCAAGGATGCAACAACACCCTAAGTCTGAGCCAACAATATAATGATAATCAAATCAAATATGCATAGACTTGGTTCTGCAAAAACTTATAATGCATCATTACATTAAGTACATTGTTGCACTTTTCAACTCACACTCTACTACTGAAGCTTGCACTCTCAACAATACACTCCTACTCTGCACTCTCTCTGCACATAGAACAATCGCTGTTCTATCTCGCTGCACTTCACACTCTCTTCACCATGAATGCAAACACCTAGAGGATTTTCTATATTACAATCTAGGACTTCACAAAATGCATTTTTTGTTTGTTTTGTTGCTCTCTCTTTTTCTCTTCTATACTTAGAACATTTTTCATTCTATCTTCCTGTGCTGGGCACACTCCCTCCCTCAACCACTACTACACACTTAGCAATACATGCTTCTATTCAACTCTTTGTGTACTGGTCCCAATCTTTTACAATAATGTGCCAGATACCACTCATACAACAAATCTCATATAATTATAAGTTTATTAACTCCATCGATTTGTAATCTTTATCTCAAGATTCACATCACCGTCTCGATTATCCAATTTGGTTGCTCATCAGTTAGGGTTTCTCCTTCTTTCCAGCTTTTACTAGTAAGCTATTAGACCATCTTGAGCCTTGCACCATCATCTAGCTCATCTAATAGAATCTATCAAATATCTTCACTACATCGAGCCATTCTATATTTAATTATGTACAGAGAATTTTCCCAAAATAGCTCTCTAGAAAATCTTACAATCTAATATGCATTTAATGCATTCTTCTATTCATCCAATTTGATTTGATCTCAATCACTTGTTAGGGTTTACCACATATCTTGCTCTACACCATACATGTGCATTGAGCCTCACAACATTGAATTATATCTTAGAAGGTTTCCTAAGAATAGCAACCTGTGAAACCCTAGAATTAGATATGTAGTAAATGTGTTCTCTTGTTCAATTGATCTAATTCGATCTCGATTACCTCTGTAATTTTTTCCACCACCTTGAAGATCAAATCTTCATTTAATTGGTTGCTTGGTGTAGTTATACCAATTAACTCCTTTTCTTTATGTCAGTTTCCAGTCAAGAAACCTTGTTCACACTATCGAGCCGTTACAAATCTTTGCCTTTGAATTTTGGTCGTCGATCTTCCGGGATCCTCGCGATCCTCGCCATCGGCCATGTCTTTAAATCTGACCATTGGATACGTCATTTGAATCTCCTTCATCGATCTATAGATTTCGCACCATGATCTTGTGCTTCCATTCATCTCAACACCTTTAAACCACCACCATTCAATTAGCTTCAGTTAGACTATCGCCATTGATTCTCATCTCCTGCTAATCACTTATTGCCATCTGATATTTTCTACTTGATCTCCACCATCGACCAAACATAATATTCCATCATTGGACTCCATTCGACTCCCAATCGCATACAAATAGGTTACAATCGGGTATGCTTTACCATGTTATTCAGCCGTGCCCAAACTCTACATGTCATCCATGTCATCGCCATGCAACTCACAACAACGATGTGAGTTGGTTTGTCAATCAAATCTTCTTCCACCACTTGTCGTCACATGTTATCATTCACCATCGTCACCTTCGCTTCTTTCTTTGTTGGGTTCCGATACACTTGGTCTCCTCGAGCATGTTTCCTCTACCACTTTGCTCATTGGGATAAGTCAGTGGGACTTTCTCTGAAATCTTCATCAGAGTAACCCACATGGTCGAAGAATTATGAGGAACCCACTTTGATCATACATGTCCCTCTGATACAATTGTTCTCCTATTTCATCGATGAAAGTATGTATGTTTCTCCCTCGATAAGATATCCATCGGGTGTGATGCAATGCAGCCTCTGGGTGATTTGAAGTTTCCTCCGACTAGCTTTGCTTTTTCAATGAGTGTTCCATCGCTAAGTCACTCACAAGTTAGAACTTTGAACCTTCTTTTCGGAGGTTACAAACTTTATGTGTGCTGCAAACATCACCGATAACAAAGAGAGCCTTCTTCCTTCCTTCACACCATTAGCTAAGTCACTAAGTCGGGAGGTTATGAAACTTGAGAACCCCGCAACATAGGTTAGGAAAACTTGGAACTTCGTGACTCCATTCACTTTCGCCAAATTGATGGTAATGTATATCCTTAAAGCTCTAGGCAGAGGGGTCGGTCACCCTCACAACTATAAAGACATAAGTTGCAACTAATGCAACAACAACGTTGATACTAGGTCAACATCAAAATAGAACATTTTGAGGATGCCATGATTGCAAACACATTAGGGTTTATCTATAAACCCTAATATCACCCGAGAATAGAATTAATTCATTTTTTGGGATGTCCATCACTTTCTCAACCTCGCAGCACATCACCGAATGCTTCAAAACCCACATCAAATTTTCCACTAATTTTCATCAAGTCCACTTGCTCTCTCATTCATATTCTCACTATGCCAACAAACTCCTTTGCCTAATTTTCCCTTTTGAGATCAATGACAACTGTATGCACTTTAGCACAAAATCAACACACTTCTCCTCTGATCCCCTTTTGACATCAATGACAACTTATTCCAACATGATGTGCATGTGACATTTGACAAGTTTGGTTGCATGTTAGTAAGAAGTAATTTGGTGATTTCTTGAGGATCTTAGATTGGGACTTTGTCTAGACTTAATGCCTCCACTTTTTATAATTCTACCAATGTAACTAGAACTAAAAATGCATGTATGTTGTGGGACCAACAATTGGGTTACATCAATGAAAATGGTCTAAAGACCATTATTTATAAAAATTAGTTGACAATTTTTTTATTATTATATTAGTAAAAATGATTTCTATGAGCATTGTACATTTGGAAAGAAAAATGGATCTACATTTCCTATTATAAGAAATAAAGTTAAGATATTATTAAAAATCATTAATTCAAATTTGTTTGGTCCAATGAATGATAGATCCATTGGTAAATCTTGATATTATGCTATATTCATTGATGATGTCTATAGATACACCTAAAAATTTATTTTATGCATTCTAAATTTGAATTTTCTATTAAGTTTAAGGATGTTAAAGCCTTAGTGAAAAATTAAAGACTATAAGACAAGGATGTTGAGATCTAACAATGGTGGGGAATATTGTTCTAGAAAATTTGATGAATTATGTAGGAATGTAGTATTGCTTAGAAAAATACTATAACTTATACTCTCTAACAAAATGGGATAGCAAAAGGGATGAATCAAACCTTAAGGAAAAGAGATAGAAGTATGCTAAGTGGTTTGAAGCTAGATTGATGCTTTTGGATAAAATTTGTAAGTACTAATTGTTATTTGATCAATGGATCTCCCTGTTTGGATCTTATTGATAAGACTCATCATGAAGTGTAGAGATAAAAATATTTCATTTTCACATTTTAGGATATTTGGTTGTGAAGATTATGTTCACGTTTCTCAAGAAAAGTAAGATACAAAAGCTCAAAAACTCACCTTCATTGATTACAATGAGAATGTTAAAGGTTATAAACTTTTGAATCTTTTAACCTAGAAAATGATTTTAGGGAGTTTAGATCTTATTCAAGTGAGGAAAAAAAATGAAACAAAAATAGAAAAGCATGAAGATGCACATATGAAATAATAATTAGACGGATTAGATGATGGAGAAGAAGAAGAGGGTTTAGATAGTTTAAAATATTATGTGTATGATGAACATATAGAAGAACATGTAGAGCCTAGTACTTCTACCTTGAGAAGACCCACAAGAAAATGAAATACATTTGATAGGTATAGCCCACTAAATTTTTGTTGTGTATTTTACTTATCGAGTATTGATGATGAACACAGATATTTTTGGGAGTAGCTCTTTTTGGAGGTTAGTGAGTCTTGGATGTAGAAAATGGAGGTGGAGGTGATGACCTTCGGCAATTGTGATACTTTAAATCTTATTATTTTGCTTGAGTGAATAAATCCCAAATGGTTAGTTAAAGTAGTAAAAGGCTAGAATGATGGCCAAGAGCTACTACTAGAGAGAGGGAGTTGATTTTGGTAAAAAAAAAAATCTTGTTGCTAGTTATATTCTATTAGATTCTTTTTATCCATTATTTTCTATGTTTCTTGTAATATTAGAATTGGTAAAATAGATGTTAAAACTACTTTGTTACATGGGGATCTTGAGGAGGAAATTTATAAATAATAGCCTAATAGTTTGGTTGTGAAAAAATTGAATGAATATTTAAGGTTGAAATAGTTATCAAGTATAGTCTAAGATAGTCAACTAAGATGTGGTACTATAATTTTGATGCCTTTGAATTGAAATTGGGTTTTGTTAGGGGTGAGGATAATCATTTTGTTTATATTAAGATTATTGATGATTAAACATTGATTATTATCTTTTATGTGGATGATATATTGTTTATGGGTAATAACAAGATAATGATTAGGGAGATTAAACTCAAATTTTTGGCTCATTTTGACATGAAGGACTTGGGGGATTAAAAATATATTCATGGGATGTATATTAGTATGGATTGAGTACACAAATATTTTGTTGAGTTAGAGTAAGTATTTGGATACCATTTTGCGATAATTTAATACACATGATTATAAGCCAATGTATATTTGATTTTTGGTTTGCACTAAGCTTAATTTAGACACGTGTCTAAATTATGATGATGATTGAATCTCTAACATACCTTCTTCTAGTGTTTTTGGTAGTTTGATGTATGGAATAGTTTGCACTAGAATATATATTGCCCAAGTGATGAGATTTTTTAGTAGGTTTATGTTTAACCTTCGTATAGAGCATTGAAATTTTATTAAGAGGTTATTTAGATATTTTTTAGTTATTTTGATTACTATTTATGTTATCATGGTACTAAATATGTGGATAAGTTATTGGACATATAAGGATTTGTTTATGTAGATTAGACAAGTTACTTGGCTAGTTAAAGGTCCACTAGTGGCTATGTTTTGTCTTTGTTTAGAGGTGCAATGATTTGGATGAGTAAAATATATCTCATAGTTTATTTGTCCACCATAGAAGTAAAGTATGTGTCTACTATACATGCCTCTATATAGATAGTTTGGTTATAGAGACTGGGTACATGTATTTGTTTTGATTGCAAGATTGTTAAAATTGGATGTGATAGTTAGAGTGCAAGCAAGTTTATGTATAGTACCACTTTATATAAGAAATGGTTGAGAATGGTAAGGTCTTGTTAGAGAAGGTTGACACTTTGGATAATGTTGCATATTTTTTAACAAAACCAATGACCATAAATAAGTTCTCTTGATGTAAGATGGTCATTGACCTTGATACTTGTACTTAATTTATTTATTTTACCTATGGATCTATTTATAATGTATAATATCAAGTGGGAGAATGTTATGATTAAGGTGTCATTTACCTAACAATCCTATGTATTATTCATATGTTCACAACACTCTTGAAATTTTTCCTCGAACACATATGGTGTAATTAGAAATTTAATTTGTAATTTGGATTCTATTAAAATCTTGATATTAGTTATTATTACATTCATGAAGAGAATGGAGTTAGCATTGGATGTTACAAAGCTAATTTTAGCAAATATCTCAAATTGGGCATGAGAATTCAATAGTAAAGCATCTTAAGTGTTATTGGTGGGTCCCATATGAGTTGGTTGATGATTTTGGATTATAATGAGGGATACACCGCCCAAAACCCACACAACATGACAATAGATATCAACACAAAAGATGCAGGACAAAAAATAACTCACTTTCAATTACTTTCAAAAAATGAAATTACAGATTCAAAAATTACAATGCTAGAACCACATGGATTTATTCATTACAACAACATCAACTCTGAAAAGAAAATATATTATTCAGAGCCACACTCCGAACTAACAGAGCCACCCTAAAACCTCCACTCAACCCTTTTTTATTTTACACTAATAATTGCCCTAGAATGTTCTCGAGAGTGTAACTTTCCCTTTTGTTTTGGTGCCAAAAGTCCAACTATTTGATTTTTTGTCGAGAATGATATTTTAATGAAATTCACTTTTTAGTGGGGTAGCTTCTCAAAGCCATAAATTTTGACTCAAGTGTCCAATTTTCTATTATAATATATTTTTGGAAAGCTCTCAAAGAGATCTACAACACTGAAATGATCTAAAGATCATTTTGTCCATTTTTTGAGCCTTTTTGGGGCTTCTTAGGTTTTCAAATTTGAATTTGAAGCTACATTGGAGAAATTTATAAGGACACAAAATTTAATATCTTCCAAATAGTACAAGGTATTGAGATGATTCTTCTTCCACATAAATATTTTTAGTTCTGCTGCTTGGGGTACATTTTTAGGTCCATATGAGTCTATTTAGGTCAAATTACTAAAAATATTAAGTGACCATTTTTCACCTTTTTTGAATTCTAACTGTCTTACACCACTTAAGTTCCATCATGGGACTCAAAAAAACTAAATAAAGTAAGGAAATATATTGTTTTGGGTGATGCAAGATTTCCCCTACACCATTGGATGCTCCTACATCAAACACCCAGGGTAGTTTGAAAAGTGACCCTGTCACTTCTCAGGCGTTAGAGGAAAACCAAGATGATTAACTTTATCCTCAAATAACCATGATGAATCTTTAATAGGCCTTCCTCTCCATTTCACCAAGTAATCTACATATTTCCTCTTTCTTGTGCTTCTACCCACACGACTATCTAAAATTTCTTCTATCTCCTTTTTTGAAGGTGTCAGAATATTCCATTGTGCTTCTATTATTTCTTCATTAATTTCTCCTTTGTGATATTCTATTAAATCTAAAATTTTAAACATAGGTGAAATATGGATTTCATCAAGCATCTCTACCTCATATGCATTTCTTGAATCATGCTTCTTCAAGATCTTGCATGGTCCTAACTTCTTCATCTTTAACTCATTGTATGTACCAACTAGAAACCTCTCCTTTTGTAAATGATCCATGACTTCATCTCCTACCTATAACTCCTTATACCTCCTTTTTTAATCTATCTTAGCCTTATATTGTGAGTTCATCTTATTGATATGTTTCTTCACCTCTTCATACAAATTCTTCAGGTGCTCAACAAAATCTTCAGCCTTAGCACTACTCTTCTCCCCCTTATCCATCTTTCTCAATTCAAAAGTAGACACAATCTAGAATGGTGAATTACCAATGCTCTTATTGATATAATTGTTATAAGAAAATTATGCCTGTGGCAAAATCAAATTCCATCCCTTCACTTTGTATCTTGTTAAGCATCTCAATAGGTTATCCAAACTCGTATTCACCACATCTATTTTTCCATCTATCTACTGATGGTGTGCAAAATGAACTTCAAATCTATCTTAAACTTCTTCCATAATGTCCTCTACAAATAACAAATAAATTTGGCACCTTTGTTTGAAACTATACTCTTCAGTAGACCGTGCAGTCTCACCACCTCTCTGAAAAATAATTTTGCAAATGAACATCACTAGTCTTATGACATGGAATGAAATGTTCCATCTTCAAAAATATTTCCACCACCACAAGTATGGAATCATGCCCTCTTTTTGTCTTCGATAGTCCAAGGAAAAAATCCATACCAATTTCCTCCCATGGCCTCTTAAGTACAGGTAATGGATAATATAATCCAGTATTCTAACTTGTTCCTTTTGCTATCTAACATACTCTGCAACTTTGTACAAAATTCTTCACATACTACTACAACTATGGCCAATATTAACACTCACAAACAATAGCAATGGTCTTATCTCAACCAAAGTGTCCAGCTAATCCTCCACTGTGTTTCTCCTTGATCGGGTTCTCTCTCATGGAACTCCTTGAAATGCACAGTTGATTCCTTTGAAACAACATATCCTCTTGGATTGTATAATCCAACCATCTCATCTTATCCAAAGTGATAGGCTTCATGCAAGCTCTACAAGCCTCTGCAAAATCAAAATCCTTGGGATACAATCTCTTGAATTCATTGAACCCAACAACTTCAATTTGCATTTCTGTTATCAAATTTTTCCTCCTACTTAAGGCATTGAAAACTCTATTAGATCTTCCACTTCTATGCTTCAAAACAAATG
This sequence comes from Sequoia sempervirens, assembly GCA_007258455.2. Taxonomy (NCBI): domain Eukaryota; kingdom Viridiplantae; phylum Streptophyta; class Pinopsida; order Cupressales; family Cupressaceae; genus Sequoia; species Sequoia sempervirens. Next base: position 31,593,093 of record VDFB02252616.1, read on the forward strand.
TATAACTTTGCAAAAATTTAACCCATTTCAAATTTATTTGATTCAACTTCCCTTGACTATTCAAATATTATAAAGATTGTTGATCAGTAAATAAAACAAACTCTTTTGGCAACAAATAGTGTCTCCATTTCTTCAAATCTTGAACTATAGCATAAAAATATTGATCATAAATAAAATACTTCTTTGCATCATTCAACTTTTCACTAAAATAAGCAGCAGGTTTACCTTCTTGACTCAAAACAACTCTAATGGAATTGCCACTAGCATCACAATCTACCTAAAATACCTTGTTGAAATTTGGAAGTTCCAAAACGGGTTGCTCTGTAAATTTCATCTTCAATATATCAAAAAATTTTGTTCCTCCTATAGTCCACTTAAACTCTTTTTTTATCCCCTCTCATTTTTTCAATTAGAGGTGCACAAATACTACTGAAACCTTTGATAAAATTTCTATAAAAACTTTCCAAACCATGAAAAGATCTCACCTCTGTAGCACTCCTTGGTGTAGGCCATTTAACAATAGCTTTCACCTTCTTTGGATCCATATTAAGACCCTTTACTGAGATAAAAAAATCCTAGGTACACCAACTCTCTCTTCACAAAACTGCACTTCTTCAAATTGATCAACAATTTCTCCTCTATTAGCTTATCAAAAACTTTTCTAATGTACATCAAATGCTCCTCCAATGTCTTGCTAAAAATTAAAATTTCTTCCAAATAAACAATGAAAAAATTACCTAGAAACTCTTTCAATACCTCATTCATGAGTCACATGAATGTGCTCAGTGCATTGGTTAGCCTAAAATGCATGACTAATCACTTGTACATGCCCTCTTTGGTCTTGAAGGTTGTCTTCCATTCATCTCCTTCTCTAATTTGTATATGGTGATAACCACTATTTGGATCTATCTTCATGAAGTACTTAGCTCCACTAAAATAATCCAAGATGTCATCCATCCTTGGTAGGGGAAATTTGTACTTGATGGTGATCTTGTTGATGGATCGGGAGTCTTTACACATCCTTCATTCTCTATCCTTCTTCGATGCTAGTACTGCATGTACCGCACATGGGATCAAACTCTCTCGAAATCAATCCCTTCCGCAACAACTCTTGCACTTGTCTATTCAACTTTTCATTCTTTGTTGGAGTCATTCAATGGGCTACCTTATTTGGAAAATTGGCTCCAAGAATCAGATCCATCTGATGGATAATCTTCCTTATTGGAGGCAAACCTTTAGGTACGTTATTAGAAATAATATGCTAAGACTCATTCAAAAAATATGAAACCTCTATAGGTACCTCATTAGTATCCTCTTTATCAACTCTAAGGATCAATACAAAACACATATGCTCATGTATCATACCTTCTAGGAACTTTCTTCCATAAACCAAACAAATTCTTTCATTACTACATACTTTTTCGTCTGCCTCCTTCAAGGGTTTCAACTTATGATGAATGCCATCCTTTGTCAAGGAATAGGTGTTATCATGTCCATCATGCATCGCTCATTGATAAAATTTCCACAGTCTTCCTAACAACATGTGACAAACATCCATAGGTATAATATCACAAAAAACCTCATCCTTATAGTTACCAATCTTAAACTTTACCAAACATTGCCCATTGACCAATGCCTTATGGTCATTCTACAACCATGTGATCTGGTATGGTTTTGGATGCTTTCTCCTCTCTAATTGTAATTTAGTGACCATTTCTTCTAAAACTAGATTATCAGTGATACCTCCATCAATGATAACATTAAAAACTTTACCTTCACACTTGCATCAAGTGAAAAATAAGTTATTTTTTTTATTTGGTTCATTTTCCTCATTCAACAAGGCTCTTATGTAAAGGGCCTCTCCTCTTTCAACATCTTTAGAATGTGAAGACTTGGAATCTTCATCCACATGGGCAACTCGAGCATTATCTCTAGGTCTTCTATTTTTCCTCCCTTGATGCTGAGGACACTCATACGCTCTATTTCCTTCTTCTTCGCATTGAAAACAGGTTCCACAGAATCCTCCTCCTCCTTGTCCTCGTACAGATCTTCCTCTACCTCTTTGGTCTCCATTATTTTGATCATGAGGACGATATGAATTATCTTCTTTCTGGTTTTATCCAGTAGTGGATCCTTCATCCTTCTTTTGATCTTCACTTTGGCCTCCATATGACTATCCACTTATCTTTCCACCACAACCTCCACCTCTTTGCTTGCTTTCAAACCATTTGTTCAAAATTTCTTCCACCTTCAAAGAAAACTAATATGCAACTTCAATGATAGACATTCTTACTAGACTCAACTCTTCTTGAATGCTCGGCTTCAACCCATTTATCTAATAGTCAAATTTCTCCTTGTTGGCCTCAGAGTGGCCTATTCTGATCAGGACTCGGTAGAATTATTTTGTATACTCCTTAACATATTTTCCCACTTGTTTCAACCCTTGCATCTTCTTCAACAAATCTAGCTCATAGTCCACATGAATGAATTGTCTCTTCAATTTTCCACCATCTGATCCCATCTTGTTATTTTCTCTTTTCCTCTTCTATTTATCTCTAACTGGACTTCTTTCCACCATATGCTAGAATGGACATTCATCTTGGCCTTTGAAAATTTGACCCTCTTTGGATCTTCTATTTCCTTATACTCAAAATACTCTTCCATGTCATTGAACTAATCAATCAACTCCTTTGGATTCAATTTTCCAAAAAAAAAAGAAATTTCTATCTTCGATCTCTTTCCAATCTTGGAAATGGCCCTAATCAGTCTGACTTCTCTAGGGTCCATTTCATCATGTGTTTCTTCTTCGAATGGCTCTTCATTTTCAGCCTCATCTTCACTTTCTTCTCTTCTTCTAACATCAGCTCCTCTATGCAACTCCTTTTGCATTTCTTGAACTTGTCTTTGGAGGGCTCTAAAGCCCTCATTTGTTACCCCAACATTTCTTCCACCATGGTTTCTTCATGGAGGCATCTTTTCTCACAAACCTACAACCACAAGTCCTAGTGTAAACTACTTCACATTCAGTGATCTATCTACACACTCAGGAACTCTTACTCTGATACCACTTGATGAGGGATACACCACCCAAAACCCACACAACACAACAATACATATCAACATAGAAGATGTAGGATAGAAAATAACTCTTTCAATTACTTTTAGAAAATGAAATTATAGATTTGGAAATTACAATGCTACAACCACATAGGCTTGATTCATTACAACATCAACTCTAAAAATAAATTCTATTATTCAGAGCCACACTCAGCACTTACGCAGCCACCCTAAAACCTCAACTCAACCCTTTTTATTTTACACCAATAACCACCCTAGAATGTTCTAGAAAGTGAAACTTTCCCTTTGTTTAGGTGCCAAAAGTCTAGCTGTTTGATTTTTCACTTAGGAAGATATTTTAATGAAATTCGCTTTTTAGTGGGCCAGCTTCCTAGAGCCATAACTTTTTACTTGATGTTCAATTTTTTATTATAGTATATCTTTGGAAATCTCTCGAGGAGATCCACAACATCACAATATCTAAAGATCATTTCATCCATTTTTCAAGCTTTTATGGGGCTTCTAAGGTTTTCAAATTTGAATTTGAAGCTGCATTGGAGAAATTTCTCGAGACGAAAACTCTAATATCTTCCAAACGGTATAGGGTATGGGTGGGTGCAAAACGATGGGGGGCCAAATTGTGGCCAAAATTTAAAAAAGCTTTTGATAGGCTACAACACAAGCGTGTTATGGCTTGGTGTGACCAAGCCTAAGGCTCAGCCACATCGAGCCTATTCCACACTTGCGTTATAATGCAAGCATGTCATAAGTTATTAAAATAAAAAAAAAGAAAATCGAATTCATTTTTCTGTTGACTTTTTTTTTTGTTTCCCATAGCAAAAAACAATTCTCTTGCATGCTCGCATTCTGGGAGGAGATAATATTGCATTTTTTTCATCAATTTTTTTCTATTTCATCGCCAGGATGCCGACACATCGATGGGGAGGTCGAAGAGGTAAGGATTATTTGGTATTTGTTGTGAGTTTGTTAGTTTTAGGTTGTTTTTTATATTCATTTGTTGAATTCATAGGAAATGATAATGATCCTAGAAACCCTCTTGAAAAACCTCCTGAAAATCCTCAAAAACCATAGCAACAAGAACATGAACAAAATCCTCAAGTTCAACAACCATAGCAACAATCTCCTCCACCAATCCCTTAACATCCTCCTACCACTCAACAAAATTTAATGGGGGTAATTGAAAACAATAAAAAATAAATTGAGGAGTTAATCACGAGGTTGAAGGATCCAGTAGGTTCAACCATGGAAAGAAAAACACTTACAAATTCACTTAAAGAAATGTTAAAACATGTAGATGCAATCAAAAAACAATTAAGTGGTTGGCAAGATAGGAGGCAGGTGGCTAGGAATTTTTACGAGGATAAATTATCACATAAAGAAGTAAAAGATGAAAAGATTACAAAATTATATTTGTGCTCATTATTCACTGACCGATGCACAAATCAAAATCTTGACCTTAATGCGAAGAGGTTTCCTATCCATTGGTGCCACCACCAAGGGATTAGAAACTTTTTTTGGGATAGGTGGTACATGGTTTTTGATTACCCACCATGCAACAATTGCAAAGTCCCACAAAATTTCCTGAGGAAACTATATTGTGAGTTCATCCTAAACAAAATATCAAATTATTTTGATATGAGGGACTTCTAGGGGAGAGGTGGGGGGTTGGCTCAAGATAGACCCGGTGCACAACATGATCCTAGGTGACAAGTGAGACAAGCTCTCACTAGGCCGGATCATGAGCACATTGTTATCCCTTCCATCGTGAAGGAGAGTGTTGAGGTAGACACTTTGTAGGTTATCACCACTTTGACCCAAAGTGTCATCTAGCATGCCAATCCTATACTACAATGCCATCTAGGGGAGTCTTCGAGTGGTAGGCTTCCATCCCATTCATGTCAGGCATGTGGGGTGACTTGTTCATATGACCCCATCAACACTCAAAAGGCTACTACACAGGATATGTCTGCAACTATGGAGATGGCGAGGGAAACTAACATTTTGAATGAGGCGTATGACATTGATACTCAGGTAAATGTTAGCATGTTCATTGAATTTAATTTATTAAATTTCAATTTTGAAATGCAAGATTAACTAATTTAGTTTTATGATTTTAATAAAATTTTAGGGGTCATAGTGTTGATACTGGATACACCGGCCCTACACCTTCTTATTACTCCATTGCATCTACCATTGAGGTATGTAACTAGTAAATAATTATAAATTTATTACATGTTAATAGCATTGTTATATGAATGGTATCTAATATCTAATTTTGGATGTTGAATAGGCTAATATTAGAGGTTTCGTGGGAACACCTCTAAGTGCTAGTGGAGTTAGACAAACCTCCACATAGGTAATAGAATAAAGAGTCTAACTAATGAATTGTACTTAATATATTTGTGTAGCTTATATTCATATCGTTGATTACATTGCATTCCACATCTTTCAAACTTAAAGCATTACTTCACATTCCATAACTAATAACTAAATGTAGATAGATGAAAAAATTTCAACTACAATATAGTTGTTTAGAAATTCAACATAAGCAATGATGCAATTACTTCACATAGCATAAGTAATAACTAAGAGCAGCTTCCAATTGCATTTTCTTGTCATGGCATTCCATGAGACCACTTTTTATTGAGGCATCTTTTCAAACAGTTCACTACCTTGTCTATACTATGGATGCTTGGAAAAAATATATGAAAGAATAATAGTAAGCAATACCATAGACAAGGCAATGAGTTGTTTGAAAAAATTCCTCAAAGAAATGTGGTCTCATGGTGATGTCCATCACCATGAGACCCAATTTATTTAAGGATTTTTTTCAAACAGCTCATCACCTTTTCTGTGCTACCACATTTTCCATACATATCTACCAAAGCATTTTATCAAATAGTTCATTTCCTTGTTGCTATGGCTAAAAGCCTAAAAAAAGGTGCTTTCCAACAAACTATGGGTTCTTGGAAAAAAATTATCAAAAAATAATAGTAAGCAATAGCATAGACAAGGTAGTGAGTAGTTTGAAAAAATGCCTCGAAGAAATGTGGTCTCATGGTGATGAAATTCCATTCCATCACCATGAGATCACATTTCTTAGAGGAATTTTTTCAAATAGCTCACTGCCTTTTCTATGCTACCACATTTTCCATACATGTCTACCAAAAAATTCTATCAAACTACTTGAACTTCCTTGCTTCTATGGCTAAAAGAGTAAATAAGGTGCTTCCAACAAACTATGGATGCTTGGAAAAAATCTATCAAAGCATAATAGTAATCAATAGCACAGACAAGGAAATGAGTAGTTTAAAAAAATGCCTCAAAGAAATGTGGTCTCATGGTGATGGAATGCCATTCCATCACCATGAGACCACATTTCCTTGAGGCATTTTTTCAAACAGCTCACTGCCTTTTCTGCTACCACATTTTCCATGCACGTCTACCAAAGAATTTAATCAATCTAATCACTTCCTTGCTGCTATGGCTAAAATCCTAAATTAGGTGTTTTCCAACAAACTACAGATGCTTGGAAAAAATCTATCAAAGCATAATAGTAAGCAATAACATAGACAAGGTAGTGAGTAGTTTGAAAAAATCCTCGAAGAATGTGGTCATGGCGATGGAATGCCATTCCATCACCATGAGACCACATTTCTTTGAGTATTTTTCAAACAACTCACTTCCTTTTCTATGCTACCACATTTTCCATACATGTCTACCAAATAATTTTATCAAACTACTTGAACTTCCTTGCTACTATGGCTAAAAGCCTAAAAAAGGTGTTTTCCAACAAACTAAGGATGCTTGGAAAAAATCTATCAAAGCATAATAGTAAGAAATAGCTCATAGACAAGGCAGTGAGTAGTTTGAAAAATGCCTCGAAGAAATTTGGTCTCATGGTGATGGAATGCCATTCCATCACCATGAGACCCATTTGAGACATTTTTCAAACAGACTCACCACCTTTTCTATGCTACCACATTTTACATGCTTCTCTACCAAAGTATTTTATCAAACTACTCACTTCCTTGCTGCTATGGCTAAAATCACAAAATAGATGCTTTGCAACAAACTATGGATGCTTGGAAAATATCCATCAAAGCATAATGGTAAGCAATATCATACTCAAGGTAGTGAGTAGTTTGAAAAAATTCCTTGAAGAAATGCAGTCTCATGGTGATGGAATGCCATGACACATTTGTTTGTAATGGAATTCCATCACCATAAGACCCCATTTCTTTCAAGCATTTCTTCAAATAGTTCATTTCCTTCTCTATGCTACCACACTTATCATACATGTCTACCAAATCATTTTATCGACGGTTCACCACCTTGTTGCTATGGATAAAAGCCTAAAATATGTGCTTTCAAACAAGCTATGGATATGGATAGGGAAAATAGTAAGCATGATAGTAAAAAATATATAGTTTAATAAGTACTCAAAATTTTGTTCATTATCTCATACATTATAAGCCATGACATGCATCACTATTGTAGTTTTCATGATTGAATAGTTTGTTGTTTTATTTTCAGATGTTGGGAGTGGATACACCTCCAAATGTTCATACGAAAATGGAGCTTGGTTTTTCGTCTGCTATAGACTCCTTGATGCCTCTCACAGAGGTATGAGGCGAATTACTAAATTTCAATTTACATTCATTGTTATAGCTGTTAGTGAAAAATCAAACCATTATTGATTCGTAGTTTAATTTCTCTTTGGATGGTTTATACAAGGCTTCAACACACCTCAACATGGGAACACAAACCTTTCCCTCAAGGAGAGTGATCATCTAGTGGCAGTAAGTGATTATTTTGTTAAATATATCATTTTTATTATGTAATTTCTATATATTAATGTCTTTATTTGTTATTTTAATAGATACAACTTGACTAAGAACTAAACCCTAGGAGGAGCACCAGGAGCACTCCTCGACCTCATAACAAATGAGTGACAGATTTATCACCATCTAGTCGACAAGCAAAGGGAAAGAATTTATTTCTAGAGCATGGAGAGCAATGACTTTTGATTCTAGAGCCCTTTGTTGTATGCCTATATGGCATTTTTGTACATATTTTGTATTGGATATATTTGACATTGTATGCCTATATGGAATTCTCATAAGCCTATATGGCTATTTTGTATATATTTTATACTTATATCGACATATATTGATGTATGCCTACATGGCTATTTGGTTAATGCAAATATTTTTTATCAATGGTGTCCATATTTGTATTATAAATCCACAGTTCAATAGATGTAAGCTACATGTATTCAAGTGTATACTTTACAAATTATGTATATTCTAATGTATACTTTACAACTTACGTGTTTTCATGCTATACCTTATATTCATGCATATACTTTGTATTAATTTACGTATCCTATGTATTCGTGTGTATACTTCAAGGTTTATTTGTATTTCAGTACTTGTGCTTTCCTTATTCACATGTATGCTTGACTTATTCACATGTATACTTATTAATTGGTTAGCCCTAGAATTGACCATTGATGTCCTTCATGGTTTGTCTTGAATATTTATTAATTGATGCTAAACAACTTTATTCGTTGATGCTAAACAACTTCAATATTTCTAGGAATACTAGTAGAGTTACAAATTGCACAAATTGAAAAGAAAAGATTAACTGTAAATAAATGCATTGATTATTAACTTGATAATTGATTAAGAATGAGTATAATATATATATCAAGAGATGCTCCTTCTAGAATGGCAACTACCAACTAGAAAATAGGCAAAGCATTTTCAGTACTTTGAAAACAATAATCCACCCAAAATTGCAATGGGAGATAAGGAAAATGAACCCACATAGGCATAATTGAATAAAGAATAGTTCACCCTTCACAGCTTGGTGAAACCATTTCCAAACTTAGAAGATCTTAAAGATAAAGAAGAATTATGATCTATATAATATAGAATTAGTACCCACTTTGATGACTACAAAAAATTTCAACCATGGGCTTATCATGCTTTTTCAAATTTGGTAAGAAGGCTTATTTAAGATCCTTGAGCAATGTATTTCCTAATGCTCCCTTGTTCTTACATATCTCAATTCAGTTTAATTCAAAGAGTTCCATAAAATTCTTTATCTAAAAGCAAAAAACATGTTTTCAATTGGTATTCCATGAGTTGTTTTATAAAAAGATTTCAATATATTTAATCTTTTGATTGGAACGACTCAATTAAGCAAAGTATATATAATCTTCACAACACTTGCAAAACATAATATTCATAGTAGATGATGAGTAGTTAATTTCTTGACACATTATCATACAAACATTTATCTTGAATAGTCTTTAAACATTTTCACAACATAATCCTCACAGTACAGAATGAATTGTTATGTTCTTGATCCATCACCATATAAACACGTTGAAAGATGTATATGTCAACTTTTTGCAATATTATTTCTTGTAAAGGAAAAAGACTTGGAAGAAAGCTTTATAATTTATAATACAAATAAGAAATGGACTTGGGTGAAAACTTGATTTATCACACCAAATAATAAATGTACATGAGAGCTTCACTTGTTTCTCTTAGGCTCCAATTTTCAATCATAACAAATCATTTCAAATGAAAATGACAAAATGCTTCACAACCTAGGTTGTTAATTCAGGAAAAATAAAATGTTTCCTAGTTCCACCATTCTATGCATTTACAATTGGTTGTATATTGTTGTAAGGGAAAAGAGGATAATTAAAAAATGTCTTGCACTCACTAGATTTGAGGATGATCATATGTTTTTGGTGTGGAAAACTCAGACTTCTCAACTATCATGTGAATTCTTCTCTTTTCAATTATTTTGCATGCCATAATAAGTTATCAAGTCGGTTGAGCATAGCTCAGAGTGATTCAATATGTTTGGGTGTGAAAGAGGACCATGCTTAGCATAAACATACCTATCAGGATGTGTTGGAATAGTTTGTTTGGTCACACGAGTTGCAGAATGAAAATTACACCACTTTGCAACTTTACACTGCTTGCATTTGACACCACAGCAAAATGACTCTGAGATAACAAAAAACAAGAGAGGTTATTATAGACAAGCTGAATTTGATCTTGTAGGCTCATACAGAGAGTTTGTAAGCATCATGGTTTCTGAGTAATAGCCCGTCAAAGATTGCAACCATTTTGTACTTTAGACCCTTAAGGGATCAAGTCGGTTGAATGTAGCTCAGAGTGATTTTGCATGTCTAGGTGTGAAATTGGACCATGCCTAGTGTAAATGCACCCATCCTGATGCATTGGAATAGTTCGTTTGGTCACACGAGTTGCAGAATGAAAGTTGCACCACTTTGCAACTTTACACAGCTTGCATTTGACACTTTTTCCATCAAGTGAAAATTGGACACCACGGGAAAATGACTCTTAGATAACAAAAACCAAAAGAAGTTATTGTAGAGGGGCCCAACATGATCCCGTAGGCTCAAACGGAGATTTCATAAGCATCATGATTTCTGAGTAGTAGCCTGTCAAGGATTGTTGCCCTTTTGCACTTTGGACCCTTAAGGGATCGATATAGTTGAACATAGCTCGAAGTGATTCGATGTGTTTGGGTATAAAAGAGGACCATGTATAGTGTAAATATACCCATCCGAACATGCTGGAATAGTCTATTTGGTCACACTAGTTGCAAAACAAAAGTTGCACCACTTTGCAACTTTACACACTACTTGCATTTGATACTTTTTCCATCAAGTGAAAACTAGACACCATAGGAAAATGACTCCAAGATAAAAAAAAAAACCGAGAGAGGTTATTGTAGAGGGGCCCAATGCAATTCCATAGGCTCAGATGGAGAGTTCATAAGTGTCATGGTTTCCAAGTAATAGTCTGTCACAAATTGCAACCATTTTGCACTTTGGACTCTTAAGGGATTGAGCCAATTAAACATAGCTCAGAGTGATTTGATGTGTTTGGGTGTGAAAGAGGACCATGCCTAACATAAACATACCCATTCAGATGCATTGAAATAGTTCATTTAGTCACACGAGTTGTAGAATGAAAGTTGCACCACTTTGCAACTTTACACTGCTTGCATTTGATACTTTTTTCATCAAGTGAAAACTAGACACCACGGGAAAACAACTCTGAGATAATAAAAACCAAGAGACATTATTATATAGAGGCCCAATACAATATCGTAGGGTAAAATGGAGAGTTCATAAGTGTCATGGTTTTTGAGTAGTATCCTATCAAAGATTGCTGCCCTTTTTCACTTTAGACCCTTAAGGGATCGAATCGGTTGAATGTAGCTTAGAGTGATTCAGCATGTTTGGGTATGAAAAAGGACCATGCATAGCATAAATGTACCCATTTGGACACATTGGAATAGTCCATTTGGTCACATGAGTTGCATAACAAAAGTTGCACCACTTTGCAACTTTACACTGCTTGCATTTGACAGTTTTTCCATCAAGTGAAAACTGGACACCATGGGAAAATGGCTCTGAGATAACAAAAACCAAGAGAAATTATTGTAGATGGGCCCAACACGATCCCATAGGCTTGGACGGAGAGTTCATAAGCATCACAATTTTTGAGTAATAGCCCATCAAAGATTGCAGCCATTTTGCACTTTGGACCCTTAAGGGATTGAGTCAGTTGAACATAGCTCAGAGTGATTTGGCATGTTTGGGTGTGAAAGAGGACCATGCCTAGCATAAAGGTATCCACCTGGATGCATTTAAACAGTCTGTTTGGTCACATGAGTTGCAGAATGAAAGTTGCACCACTTTGCAACTTTACACTACTTGCAATTGACACTTTTTCCATCAAGTCAAAATTGGACACCATGGAAAAATGACTCTAAGATAACAAGAAATGAGAGAGGTTATTGTAGAGGTGTCCTATGTGATCTTGATGCCTTAGACAAAATTCCCTCAACTTACATGGTATCTAGGTAATAGACCATCAAATATTGTTTCCCTTTTGTAATTTAGACTGTTAAGGGATTACGTTGCATGAATTACAAATGTTTGAGGGCAGCAATAAATTTCAAAAAATTTAAGTAAATATTATTACAAATTTTTATGTGAATATATGGTATGCTATATTGACATTAATATATAATCATTAGGTTGATTTGTTTTAATAAATGAAGTTTTTATAATAAGTTAGTCAATTGGTGCTAGTTATAATAGGGAGAGAATAAAAGAAGAAAAAGAATGATTGGTAACCATCAATGGTTATTATACTCACTATATTAATAATATGATGTTTACAATAAAATGAGATTTATTTGGTAGTCCTAATTCTTGTGTTTGTGCTACAATTTTCTAATATGCTTCATACACCATTATGAAACCCAAGTGCTTGTACTTGTAGGCACAATGCTTTCTCAAAACTATCAAGTGGTAATACAAAATCATGAGAAAAAAATCAAACTATATGAATTCCAACAGCCCACTTAAATCAAATATTGAATCAATGTGCCCCATTTTCATGCACACAAACTCAACTTATAAGATTCTCTCATAATAACCAAAAATACGATTCAAGGATGCCTTAGGTACTCCGTTCTCACAGATCTTTTACAATGTCACTCATACATTTGAGATTTTCTTATAATGTCTACATCATAGGTGCTCATGATGAGGTTAACTTAAAATCAATAACTTGTCCCTCACTAAGCTTCACATGCTCTTTTATAATGGCTTAAAATTAGAATTGAGATTTGTCAAGATCATCAAAATAAGGATGTTGCATTTATTTTTTGGTTGAGATTCTCTTGGATGGCTCAAATATCAACATTGTCTGTAAGGAGACACCAATCAATTTTTAGTAGTTTACTTACAAATAGGCAAAGTAAAAGAAGAAAAAGAAAGATCATCCAAAATGGAAATGAAATGAAAATAGATGGAAGGAACTTATAGACAACAAATCCACACCATTTGGTTCCAAGTTAGGAACATCAAGGCTTAAATCTTGATGCTTCCATTGAGGATAGGCATGCCAGTCTCTCAACTTAGTCACTCTTGGCCATACATCTTCATTGGAAGTTCCAAGATACCTATTACACACAACAACCTCTCATGAATAGAATAACTTAAAATTTGAGATGCTCTTATAATATTTACATCATAGGTTCTCATGATGAGGTTAACTTCAAATGAATAACTTGAAATTCCCTCACTAAGCTTCACATGCACATTTATAATGGCTTAAAATCATAATTGAGATTTGTCAAGATCATCAAAATAAGGATGGTGCATTGCTTTTTTGGATGAGATTCTCTTGGATGACTCATAAATCAACATTTTATGCAAGAGGACACCAATCAATTTTTAGTAGGTTACTTACAAATAGGAAAAGTAAAAGAAGAAAAATAAAGAGCATCCAAAATGGAAATGAAATGAAAACAGATGGAAGAAACTTACAGACAACAAATCCCCACCATTTGGTTCCAACTCAAGAACAAAAAGGCTTAAATCTTGATGCTTCCATTAAGGATTTGCATGCCAATCTCTCAACTTAGTCACTCCTAGCCATACATCTTCATTGAGAGTTCCAAGATACCTATTGCACACAACCTCTCATGAATAGAACATGAATAAAATGTAACCAAACTATTACTTTCCAACCTTTTAGAAACTTGTAACCTATTATAAAAATAACACAATTTAATCTTCCACTTAGTTTACTAATCTATAGATAATATCCTACATCATTTTTTTTGCATATTTTTGAGAAAAAAAAAATATCATTGCACTCTATATAATTTTACATAGTTCTAAACATAAAGTGTGCTACATTTGCAAGTCTAATAACTTCATCAATCACCTACATACATGATATAAATACATATGATAGCATTTGCATCATAGCATTGGCATCCTACAAATTAATGTGCATACAAATATAAATTAATAAGAACCAATGTGCATACTCACAAATTAATCCAACAAACCATCTAGGTCTACTCTACTCTTTATTGTGTCAAGTTTTTCCTCATGGTCAGACTCACACACCTTCCACAAGGTCTTGTTCAAAGGTCTACCCCTATATTTGATCAAACGAACATTGGATGCAACAACACGGTTTGAGTAATGAAAAATATTTTGATGCGTGTCAAAGTCTTGAAACAACCAATATTTAATACTCTTATGTGGGTACCTTCTAAGCCATGTTCTAGTAACAACAACCAATCTTGTAGGGTATTCGATGTTTTCTCCATCTATAACTGGGGCCTCTGATTTCTTTTTGGCCTCAACACAAGGACATAAGTAATAGTTTGTTCCCTCTTCATTGTCTTCATCTACAATAACTACATAAACATGCCCTACATTGATATGTGCAACAAATTAGATGAAATTAGTCAACATTACAAATACACTAAAAAAGTAAGATAGCAATAGGAATTTCAAAAACTATGCAAGTAGATATATTACCTAGTTAAACTAGATCAGATATGTGGTCAAAGTCAATCGATGAATCCATCTATGTTAGTTCCAATGTCGTTAAAGGGTGATACATGTGAAGTGGGCTAAGATAACTTAACGACCATTTCTAAACCCACTCCTTTGACTCACAATCATCCTAGGCTTGCATTGTACATGAAGAAAAAAAGCATGCAATCTTTCGTGTATTGATACTCCATGAACTTGCATTTGAGTTAAGGAAAGAGTGTATCTCACTCGATCCTATTAGTGTACAAAAATCCTCATATGGTGCAATGTTATATCATTCATCAACCAAAAAAAGCTATGAACTGAAGATGTACCTTCATTACCTAGACCCATCAAAGCATTACACCACTTGATGATTGGTTTTGCATCTATCAACTTTGCATTGTCTTTATACTTTAACTCTTCTCATGCTAATGCTCTTTTCACACATGCTCCTGCACCATCATGCTCCCCCTTTCCATGACCAACCTCACAAAATTTCCACATATGTTCAACACCTATAATGACATGCATCCTGCTCAACCAATAGAACATGCGCAAGTTCTTGAACTGTGTTGCATAGTTATCCAACCATATTATATGTCGACCATATACTATGCCCCTCTGAGCCAAATCACTATAGAACAACTGGAAGAAACCTTGCACGAACTCTAGAGAATGTGTGTGATCATCACTAATATAAAAGTGATACTCTTTCAATACCTTCCTTTAGTCATATGAACTATCATCTACATGAATGAATGTTATGTGCAACTATCGAAACTTGTGTGGATCTGTAATATTGTGACAACACCTCGCATTGTGGCTATAGATTGTAGTTCTTTGCAAAGTCAACCATTGAAACTATGCTGCCAATTGGAAAGGTGTCCTTGCATAACTTTAATTGCATGTCCAACCATCGATCTCTATGGGTATTCCTTGCATACTCATACACTGTATTGTCACAAATCATAGAAATAAACTGATACACTAGAATCTTCCTAATAACCAAATCACGTCTATTTGCTTGATTACCATCTTTTGTAATGTATGTCATTGTTTTATACTTCCTGAAATCTACTAGTTGCATTCCCACCTCATGGGTTTTTTCCATATGTTGACATACTAACATACGTTGAAAGCCACCACAACGCTAACATGAACCATCCAAGCATAGTTTCCTATAGAATATTTAGCCATCCTATATTGGACATAAATTTTTGATAAGAACTCTCTTGAAGATGTTGGTGGGGATTCTATGCCACAATCTTGCAAAAAGTCATTAGTATGCAAATCTAAACATATAGAACGATAAACATCATAATGGTTAGAGAATTCAATATGTAGTCTACAACAACAAGTAGTGCATGTGCAATTTATCTTGACATAAAAAGGTTTATTCATTTTAAAATATCTTTGAAAATTTTGAATTTGACGATAATCTTGTTGAAATTTACCAAAAAATTGTGTTTGAGTCGTATCCAAAAAATACTTTTGATGTGGTTCACAGTTCCGACTACCGATTCTCCTTACCACATCCCTTTAATTTGAAGATGGCCTTATGTTATTCTTCCAATAGTCTTCAATTAGTGTTCTCAATGCTTCAACAACTAGTTTATCTTTTCATGGGAGTCTCCCTTAGAATGCTCATAATTCATTTGAATTTGTGCCCTCAATTCTTTTCTACCTTTGAATGACTCTTGATAAAGTTTTTCTATTAATTCTCAATTGTTCACTCATCTTTCTAATGAGATGAGATCTCCTTGTTTGACTACTTACCAAAGTTGATGTAATGACAGGTCAAGTGACATTACTATCCTTTGAGTGTGAGGTCTTACCCACACTCTCATAAGCATCCATTATATTCTTCACAATAGTGTTTTCACTTGAAGCATTCGATGTTCTCAACCCAAGAATCTGCATGATATTTCTATACTTTATACCCCGCATCATTTCAACAAATAGTTGACATCTTGCGGTCTCATTTATCCTTTCAAAAAATAATTACCAAATATTATCAACATATCTTCTACAATTGTGTGCCAGAATCTTACCTTCCATATTCTGCAAAATATACTCATCAATATTAATCAAATACTTTGGCTTTCTATGCAAAATTCTAGGTGGTGTTCTCCTAGGTACATACATCTCAACATTAGGAATTTCATCAATATTTAAGTGATTTGGGATAGATCATGTACCTTCAATCAAGGGTGGAATAGATGACATACCTTGAGGTTGACATGGGGATGATGGCGTACCTTCTTCGTCAAATCCGAGTGATGATGTACTCTCAAATTGAGATGTGGTGGATGGTATCCCTTCATATTCACTTGTAGTAGATGGTTTCCTTCCTTATTCACTTGTGGTAGATGGTGTCCCTCCATATCCACTTGTGGTAGATGGTTTCCCTCCATATTCACTTGTGCTTAATGGTGTCCCTTCGTATTCACTTGTGGTAGAGGGTGTGTCTCCAACCATGGTATTTGAATTTGTCTTAGCACAATGTTTTCGCATTCATTCCTTTTGTGCTGCCAATGCCTTTTCCCTTTTTGATGGTTGAGGTTCCTCTTCAATTGGCTTGTTTTCATCAATCATATCCAATTTCTTCTTCTAATGATATTCCCTCATCCATTCTCTATTTTTTTCTTTATTAGTTTCATACTCTTTTTCTATTTGTTTATTCATTCTTCGTTTCCTCGGCATGGTAGATAATTTTACCTATAGCATGGTAATGAGACAAATATTAGTTCCTAAAAAATGAATCCATACAAATAAATGAAATATGTCATTCAAGGATTCATACAAAATACTTACAATCATCCTGTAGAAATGTGGTCATGTGGCATGCCATGATTATAAGATAGGATCAAAATGGAAGCATGGACAAGGCATTTGAATTGTTTGACAATAATATTTTTGTAGAAATGTATGAAAAATGTTGCAGCATTGACAATGAGACCCCATTTCTATGAGGCATTTTTTCACACTACCCCTACCTTGTCAACCCCACTGCATTGGCAAGCTAGTGACCTCACTAGCTTGCCAATGTGGTAGGGTTGACAAGTAGGGGTAATGTATGCCTCATAGAAATGGGGTCTCACAGTGATGTATGTGTATGCCTCATAGAAATGGGGTCTCATGGTGATGTACATCATTGTGAGACCCCATTTCTAGGAGGCATACACTGCCCTTACCTTTTCAACCCTACCACATTGGAAAGCTAGTGAGCTCACTAGCTTGTCAATGCTACCACATTTTGCATACATTTCTACGAAAACATTATTGTCAAAAAATTCACATGCTTTGTCCATGCTTCCATTTTGAGCCTATCTTGTAATCATGGCAAGCCACATTACCGCATTTCTTTAAGGCATTCCATCTAAAAAATCATGTGAGAATTGGCAAGCTAGTGAGCTCACTAGCCTGCCAATTCGGTAGGGTTGAAAAGGTAGGGGCAACATCAGAAAATGCCCCATAGAAATCGGACCTTGCAGTACATCACCATGAGACTCCATTTCTATGGGGAATTTTCTCACACTGCCCCTACCTTGTCAACCCTACTGAATTGACAAGCTAGTGAGCTTGTCAAACACTATCTTGTCAATGTGGTAGGGTTGACAAGGTAGGGCAGCGTGATAAAATGCCTCATAGAAATGGGGTCTCGCGGTGATGTACATCACCATGAGACCCCATTTCTATGAAGCATTATCACATTGTACATCACCATGAGACCCCATTTCTATGAGGCATTTTATCACACTTCCCTACCTTGTCAACCCTACCACATTGACAAGCTAGTAGAGCCACCTAGTTTGCCAATGCTACCACATTTTGCATACATGTCTACAAAAAAATTATTGTCAAACATTTCACATGCCTTGTCCATGCTTCCATTTTGAGCCTATCTTGCAATCAAGGCATGCCACATGACCACATTTCGTTAAGGCATTCCATCCAAAAAATCATGTGAGCATTTCTATGAGACCCCATTTTTATGAGGCATTTTATCATGCTGCCCCTACCTTGTCAACCCTACCACATTGGCAAGCTAGTGAGCTCACTAGCTTTTCAATGTAGTAGGATTGAAAAGGTAGGGCAGCATGAAAAATACCTCATAGAAATGGGGTCTCATGGTGATGTACCATCACCATGAGACCCCATTTCTATGAGGCATGAAAAATGCCTCACGGTGATGGTACATGAAAAATGCCTCATAGAAATGGGGTCTCACAGTGATGGTACATCAACATGAGACCCCATTTATATGAGGCATTTTTCATGCTGCCCCTACCTTTTCAACCCTACCACATTAACAAGCTAGTGTTTGACAAGCTCACTAGCTTTCTAATTTAGTAGAGCTGACAAGGTAGGGGTAGTGTGAGAAAATACCTCATAGAAATGGGGTCTCATGGTACATCACCATGAGACCCCATTTCTAAGAGTCATTTTCTCATGTTGCCCCTACCTTTTCAACCCTACCAAATTGGCAAGATAGTGAGCTCACGTGGCATGCCTTGATTGCAAGATAGGCTCAAAATAGAAGCATGGACAAGGCATGTGAAATTTTTGACGATAATGTTTTCGTAGACATGTATGAAAAATGTGGTAGCATTGGTAAGCTAGTGAGCTCACTAGCTTTCCAATTCGGTAGGGTTGACAAAGTAGGGGCAGCATGAGAAATTGCCTCATAGAAATGGGGTCTCATGGTGAATAGACATGCATGGAAATTTTGGTAGCATAGATAACGCAATAAGTTGTTTGATAAAATGCACATCACCATGAGACCCCATTTCTTTGAGGCATTTCTTCAAACAATTGATTGCCTTGTCGATGTTGTTAGATAAAATGCTTTGGTAGACATGTATGAAAAATTTGGTAGCATAGACAAGGAAATCAACTACTTGGTATATATGTTTGAGAAAATACCTCAATAAGAAATGTCCTCGTGGACTAGAATGATTGTAGGATATGCACAAAATAGATTTCAAGCATATGCAATTTGTAGGTGTAAAACCAAATTCAACTACATTTTCCAACATCCCCCATGCCTATACCAAAATGAAAGCTTTGGAGAGTGATATGCACATCCATAGTAGAGGATTGAGAAATGATGTATTATTTTACTTATAATTTTTGTCATATATATGTGTATACAAAATGTGGAAGCATACACCAGGTAAGTCAATTGTTTAACAAAATTCCTCAAAGAGATGTGGTTTAAAAATGTAATTGGCAAGTGTAAAGAATTGTGTAATTTAAAATGTGCATTGACAAGCTAAGGTTATAATGGCAAACAAACAATGATCAACATGGAATATGGAAAATAACAAAATCAAAGAAAGCCAAAATAGAAGGAAAGAAAATGTGTAAAGACTTCACATACCTAAAAAGAGAAGTTTCAAATGGAGGAGTTCTACCCAATTATGTAGCCTTTGCTTCTTCTTTCCTCAAACTCCTCAACAATTTGACTTTTTCAAAAGCTTTTTTCCCTCCAAACTTCAATTGTATATCACTCTTTAATGGAATTTAGACTTGAATTGATATTATATGTCTTTCAACGTGAAAACTCTTCTATTTCATGTAAAGGTGGTGAAAAGATCATAAAAAAGGTGGTGGAATGTGAAAAACTTGCATGCACGCTTCACAAAATCATCAAAAAGCTTTTTTTGTTGGAACATGTGCAAAACCATGAGAATATACAGAATGTGGGCCTTGAGATCACAGGTATATTGTGTTTTTAACCCTTTTTAGAGCAATACAAAATGCGTTTGTGTAATAATGCGCTCGCATTATAACGCACTCACATTATATTGTGCTCCTGTGATAACACACTCACATGATAACGTGAGTGCATTATGTCTTGCTAAAATAATGACCACATCTCTACTACTTCCAAATGCACTCACATTATGAGAAAGTTGATTTTTTATGTTTTTTTTCTCTCTTTCTCTCTATCCCCTACCTTCTATCCTTAAACCCTCTACCCTCTATCTCCCTCCTTCTCTCTCTCTCAAGTCTCTCCTTCCTACCCCCTCTCCCTCTCTCAAGGTATCCTCTCTCTCA
>VDFB02252616.1:31615517-31631006 GCA_007258455.2 Sequoia sempervirens
TAATCTTTCCTTTTATTTGAAAAAATTATTAATTTTCCTAGCAAATCTATGCACATTATTAAAAAATTTGTAAAATCCTAGAAAATATTAAAGAATAATTGGTAAAAATAATAATCACAGTGGTGAATCCTAGTGAATAATCACTAAAAGGATTAATTTTACAATGGAAAATCTCTCCTTGTACTCTGTAATAGCTAGCCAACAACACAATTCCCCCCATATTTTATTTTTTTTGTAATATTGAAGTAGGGGCCTGGGGGTGGCAGCCACCATCGGGGTCAAGGGGCAACGCTCCTTGTGGGGGTCAAGGGCACAAAGCCCCCTTGTGGGGGTCGAGGGGGAAATTCCCCCTCGCGGGGTCCAGGGACAGCGGCTCTGGCGCACTCTTTTTGCGATACAGGCGAGGTCAAGGGGTAGAACCCCTCGCCACCAAGCATAAATTCACTATTGAAAATGCATTACAACACACATGGATTAAGTATTTTTTTTTAAATCTCACTTTAAAAAAAATTCTAAATGAAAAATGAAATTGTAACCATTGATTAGCTTTTTAATCGGATGGTTGCAGGTTGATTCTCCAACCTATATGCACGTGCATATTAAAAGGCTTGTTGAGGCTCGAAATTTGTTTTGGGTGACACGATTAGATTTAATTGTGTGGCCCAAAACAAATTTTGGGCCTCAACAAGTATTTTAAAAGGCACATGCATATAGGTCGTGGAATCAACCTGCAACCATTTGATTTAAAAGCTAATTGATGGCAATAAATGAAAGCCCTATTCAAGGCTAAAAATATCCCTAAAATTAAATGTAATTTATTATTAGTGGTGATATTACCACAAAATTAATGGTAGGAATATAATATTACTGGTGAATATAATTAATATTTTTAATTGTAGTATAAACTACTGGCGAATCAGTTCCAATGATGCATCATTTAAAAGATAATGCATAGGCGAATTAATCGAGACAAAATTATTGTTTTGTAAAAACTTGGCAATTCGGCATCCTTTTTAGCTTGTACTATTCACCATTTCTGGAGGTCTCGATTTCAATTATTCGCCAATTGGAAAATATTTGGAACTAAAGTTTTCCCTGATACCATCTACCCTCTACAGTGGACCCTCAACCCTAATCCTTTGGTGTAGGGGCACCATTTATAGTGTCTAGTTCATTCATGGGTTTAAGGTCTAGGATGTAGGTTCTAGGTGATTTTTGACTAAAATAAGTTCTTAAAGACCATTTTTTTTTGTAATAAGATATTTTTGTTGGCATTTAGGTTTCAAGTAGGTATAGAATGCAAATATTGCAAAAATATGGAAAAATTGCTTTTAAAGTTGCAAAGTTCCTAAAAATGCAAAATTGCACAATTTTAGGAAGATCAAAGGTCAAGCCTTTCAAAAGGTAGTTGGAGGAAGTTAGAAGGTTTTTTTAGAAGTAGAAACATTATATATGTATTGTAAAAGCTTGAATGGAGGTTGATTTTTAGAATTGGAAGCAAATTTAATAAAGCAAACTCCTAATTTTTTGTATTTTTCCAATGGAACGACATATTTTACAATCCGTAGAACATCTTCTTGACCCATTTATTTGTAGATTGGAATATTAAATTGTGTCTAATTTAATTTGGATCTAATTTGATGAATTTTCATTGAAATTTGTGTACTTTATTGTAGTTTTTCTTTAATCGGCTGAAACAAGGGTTTTTGTAAGTTTGTAAGTTCTCAACATGCATTAATTCCATCCCACCTACTATAAGGCTTGTAACTCAGTGGGATGGTTTGGAAATGATAGTTTTTTTGTGGAATAATGTTGGGTGAGAGTGGGGAGGTCTGTTAGAGTGTTGGGTGTGAAGCCCTAATGGTGAAATTTGAATTTTCCTTAGAAAATTGGAGGTTTTGGTAAGTCTATTTGAGTTTTATGAATGGGAAGCATTATTTAAATTTATTTTGAGCATGTTTAGGTGGATTAAGCCCTATTGTTACTATTGATAAGGTTTCAAGAGAGTGGGAAAGGTTTTTTTCATTAAACCCCTAAGGTTTAGGCTAAAAAGTAGGGTTTTGTGGTTTACCCATTGTACGATCGTGTACCTCAGATATCATTGTGGATTTTGAGGATTTGACTCCTTAGAATTGCTTCCCCTAGAGTTGGTAGAGTTTGGAAAAGTATATAGTGTGGTCCCTTTGTAAAAGTAACCTATTTGAAACCCTCAACCCTTAAACCCTCTACCCTCTACCCTTTAACCTATACATTAAACTCTCAACCCTCAACCCTTAGTCCCTCTGATGAGGGCACAAACCCAAGACACAGAAAATAACCCACAAACAAGAGAATAATTTTATTATTCATAAAATGGAACTTCTTACATGCAGAGGACCTCAAATCCCCAAGTTCTACAACACAGGGAAGCTACAGAAAGCTACAGAATAACCCTTTTGCAATATGCGAGCTTGTCCCCAAAAAGTTACCCAAAAATTAGAAAACCTGCCCATAAATAGAGCTCCTCATTTGTTTGGAGCCAAAACAACATTCAATTTGAGTTTAGGCAGTTTGGCGCCAAAAATTTACAACATGAAGTTCAAATTTCAAAAGAGCATTTGCAATGGTATCTTCTAGAAAGTGTGCCAACTTTGTAGGGTCATAACTTTTGATCCAAGCCTCTGATTCGCAAACCGTTTGAACCGTTGGAAAGGTCTCGAAGTCAAGAATGCGCTAGAAATTTTTGTATGCCGATTTTGGCAAGTTTTGGGGCTGATCCGGGAGCTCTAAGTGCCTCAAATCCCACTCAGAAGATTTTCAGGTGAAAATATGGGAAACTAAAACTGCAATATCTTTCAACCCAGGAACCAAAATTAAAAACCATAAATTGGGAATTTCATTATGACGAAAAGGGTATCCAAAAATGTAAAAACATCTAAAAAATGAGAAACTTGAAATTTAACTATTTTTGGGTGATGCAAGATTGCCCTTACACCACTGGATGCTCCTGCATCACCCTCAAACCCTCAACCCTCAACAATTAAACCCTAAACCCTCAACCCTTATACCCTCTACCCTATACATTAGACCCTCAACCTAATCCTTCAACCATATACCCTCAAACCTATACCCTAAACCCTCTACCCTCAACCCTTAACCCTCAACCATAAACCCTTAAAACTTCTACCCTCTACCCTCAACCCTAATCCCTCAACCCTATACCCTCAACCCAATACCCTAAACCATCAACCCTATAGGTCCTCCATCCTAATCCCTCAACCCTATACCCTCAACCTCTATCCCTTTCTCTTTATCTATACATCTCACCTCTCTCTCCCTCCCTCTCTCATACCCTCTCCCTCTTTCTTTGTACCTCTCACTCAATTGAAATCCCTACCACTCTCTCTCACTCCCTCTATCTATCTCTATATATCTCCCTCCCACTACCTCTCCATCACTCCCTCTCTCTCCCTATCTCTTAGGTCCCTCCCTCCCACTCGCGCTCTCTCTCAAGTCTCTCCCTCTAGCACCCTACCTAGGTAACTCTCTCTCTCTCTCTCTCTCTCTCTCTCTCTCTCTCTCTCTCTCTCTCTCTCTTCCCCTCTCTCCTATCCTATCCTCCCACCCTACCTAGATAGTCCCTCTCCTCCACCCTCTCTCTCTCCCTCTCTCTTAGGTCCTCCCTCCCACACTTCCCTCTCCTCTCGGGTCTCTCATTATCTCCTCTTTTCTCCTCCCTCTCTCTCCCCACTCCCTCTCTCTCGCCTCCTCTCACTACCTATCTCTCAAGTCTCTCCCTCTCACCCCCTTCACACTCTCAAGTCTCTCCCTCTAGAACCCTACCTACATAACTCTCTTTCTCTCCCTCTCTCTCTCTCTCTCCCCCCTCTCTCCATCTCTCCCCCCTCTCTCAATTCCCTCTCTCCCACCCCCCTCTATCCCTCCAACCCTACCTAGATAAGACCCTCTCACTCCAACCCCTTCTCTCCCACTCCCTCTCTCTTAGTCTCTCCCTTCCACCCTATCCCCCTCTCTTAAGATTCTCTCTCACTACCTCTCTCTCTCTTGGGTCTCTCCCTCCCTCTCTCGCTCCCTCTCTCCCTCCCACCCTACCTAGAAAAATATCTCTCTCTCTTAAACTTCTCCCTCCCTCTAAAGACATACATAAATACATACATACATACATACATAGAACCATAATACATATGTACATACAATCCTACATACATACAAGCATACATGTACATATGTACATATAATCTTAAATACATACATACATATAGGCATACATACATACATGCATTGATACATACATACAAACATACATACATACATACAAGCATGCATGCATACATACATGCATGATATAGAAGCATACATGTACATACACATATACAAATATATAAACATACAATCAATATAGTAGCATTTAACATAAAGCAAGACATAATGTGAGCGTGTTATAACACGCTCGTGTTATGTCTTGTTAGACATGTCCCACACAAACACAAAAAGCCATGTCAAAACTAAGATATGACGCGCTTGCATTATATCTTGCTTTGGGAATCTCCAAGCCTTAGGCTTGGTATTTTCCTTGGAATACCAACCCAAAGGCTTGGAGGGCCTTCCCAACAACCATAGATGATTTTTTGCAAATTCTACAATATTTCACATAATTAGGTTCATGCTCACCATCAGGATTGCACGTGTTTCAATGTCAAACAAATCAAACACCTGGGTAATGTTAGGTTCTCTCTTAGCTATCCAATGATGTAATTTTTTTCACTTTTTGACAATGTTAAACCTTGGATCTATAATTTCCTTTTTTTGTGTCTATTTTTTGGCAAAAAGCAGTGTTTGGTATTTTTTTCATTATAAATTAACCATTCATCAAAATTTCAAATAAATTACATTTTAGAAACTAGACTTCATTCTATATGTTTAAAAAAAAAAAATCAATTAGTTTCCAAAAATTGTAGGGGTAGCACAGCCAAAATTATGTTTTTCAAGAAGTGTCCACTTTGAAAATTAGTAAAAAATCAAATATTCATTAAAAATTTATCAGAAAAATCGTGCATCAACTACATACTATTAGCTAA
Source organism: Sequoia sempervirens (assembly GCA_007258455.2). Lineage (NCBI taxonomy): Eukaryota > Viridiplantae > Streptophyta > Pinopsida > Cupressales > Cupressaceae > Sequoia > Sequoia sempervirens. The sequence continues at coordinate 31,620,596 of VDFB02252616.1, forward strand.
TTTCTCACTAAAGCGATTTTAAAAATACCAAAAAAAAGTTCACTGTGCTATGTTCCCACAAAAGTTGCTATGTTATGTTTTTCTGACAAAAACAACACCAATTTCTGTGGGTCCCTCTTTTGAACCCCTTAATCTCAACCATTTTTAAAATAAATTAGTAGTTTAGAAAGTAGACTTAGAGCACTACGATCCTTGTTTTTGTTGCATCTCAAAATTTTAAGTGTAACTATCCTCAATTTCATGTCCAAGGTCAGTATTTCCTGATTTCAGAAAAAAAAAGTGGCCACTAAAGCCCCCCTTTTGGCCCCCCATCTTTTTGCAGTTACCCGTATTGAGATGATTCTTTTGCTATCCAAAATACTTTCTAGTTTCGCTCCTTGAGTAAATTTTCAGGTCAATACGAGCCTATTTAGGCTAAATTACTAAAAATAGTAAGTGACCATTTTTCACCTTTTTTGACTTATGACTATCTTACACCCCTTAAGTGTCATCATGGGACTCAAAACAACTAAATAAAATAAGGAAAACTATTTTTTTTGGTAATGCAAGATTTCCCCTACACCATTGGATGCTCTTGCATTAGATGCCCATCTTGGGATACGGGCCCTTATGGAGGAGTTAAAATTCAAAGATGCCATCTATTATTAGTATGGAGGTTATTTTTACCATTCATGGCTCATTTAGAGTTATATTTACCATACTAAGACAAGCTTCTTCATTTTGGACGTAAGAGTTTTTGTATTCTATCATATTTTGATGGTACATTATTTTGGAAAATCATTTGTGATATTCCTTTCTCCATTTCTCTTTGAATTAGAGGTGTAAAATAGTAGTTTTATGAGATTGTTTTAAAGGTTCATAGGTGTTGGCCGGAATGTTGCCAACATTTAGATTTTTAGTGTGTTGATGTATCTCTCTTTTAAATTAATACATACTTGTCCTATTTTTTGTGTAGAGTTTTTATTGAAAGAGTTTCTCTATGTAAATCTTGTGTCACTTATGGTCTACTAATTTCTTTTATTGTTTATTTTGCAATCGTAGAATATCTATCAGGTAATCATTATTAATTAAAAAAAAAAATTACATATAATTTCATAATATTTTATTACAATAATATTACCTTGATTATAAAAATTCATAATGTTAGGTTGACATTATCCTTATTTTCTTCCCTAATTCTTGACCCCTCTCTATTGGTAATTTGACTTTTGTATCTAAACTTTAGAGGCTCCATTTTTGCTAATTTTGTTTTTTAATATAGGCTAAATTTTCAAGAGCTTCATAGTGGTGTACATAGATTTTGATTTTGCTATTTGGGTTTTTTTTAATTGTGGACTCTCATAGGTGATCTCAAGTAGTTATTATTTTGAGAACTTTAAGGGCTTCATTTGGGCTCATGGAATGCCATTTTTTGATGCATTTTTTTGAAAGTGCATAATCTTTTATGTACTTTACATCAATGTAGTTTGATTTATCCCATATGCATTAAAAAATATAGTTCAACTTTGTGGCGTATTTTAGGTAATTGTAATACACTAAGATTAAGACTACTTCATTATTTTAACAAGTGGCAATTATAATCACACTAAATAGAAAGTGTCATCATCATAATTTATTTAGAATATCTCATAATTGAAACATTTTTAAAGGGTTTTTATACAATTGTGATTAATTTATAAAGTGCCATCATATCACATACTTGTCTTTTGAGGGGCTTACATGAATATTTTGTAATCATGAACTACAATTACCTAAAATAGGCCACAAAGTTGAACTATATTTTTTAATACATATGGGATAAATCAAACTATACTGATGTAAAGTACATAAAAGATTATGCACTTTCAAAAAATTTGCATCAAAGTGGCCTATTTTAGGTAATTTTAATACACTAAGATTAAGACTACTTTATTATTTTAACAAGTGGCAATTATAATCACACTAAATATAAAGTGTCATCATCATAATTTATTTAGAATATCTCATAATTGAAACATTTTAAAAGGGTTTTATACAATTGTGCTTAATTTATAAAGTGCCATCATATCACGTACTTGTCTTTTGAGGGGCTTACACGAATATTTTGTAATCATGAACTACAATAAAGCTCCATTATGGCAGGCTTCATGCACATGCTTCTAGTTCTTTTTTGTACAACGTGACATATGAAGGGATGAGAGTGTAGTAAAATGACATGCACTATATGATCCTACCTCCATCTTGATGGAATCTCATATGAGTTGCATTTGGATCCTCTAGTTCTCTCTTTGCTTATGAATTAACACATCTTGATTCATATTAATTCACATTTCATATTAAGAGTCTTTTGTAAATGATCACAAATATTGTATCTAATTCACATCGGATTACACATCAAAGTGAGAACCATTCATTATGGTTAATGTTCCCAAATCTTCATGGTCCTTGCTCCTATGGAGCAATTCTAGTTGTGGTTTAACATTAACACCAAGGTACCTAAGCAACTTCTAGATTCACATTATTGTCTCCCTAGGATTGAGTTTTTCTTATATATTATATGTTTTCTTCTTTTGGGGGGTTTCTATCATTTTACATGGGCATCTAATTAGATCTAGTTGTTGAGACTCATTTTTATCTTTCACATATCTCTCAAGTTGAACTTAAGGGGGTGTTGGTGTAATTATTTAATTACATATTATTATTTAAGCTTAATTGGGTAATTTTTTATTGCTTTGTTAAGACAAAATAATTGATTACAAGCCATTTTCTTCTTTTATGTGATTCTACTTTTTTCTTATCCTCTCATATTTAGAAACTTAGTTCAAATGATCCCTTATTTTTTGGTTTTTTTTCCTCTTCTTCACCCTCATTGGATTTACAAACTTGAAGCTCTTTCCTTCTATGCATAAAATAATTTTATATTAATTTCTCCATATTCATGATATTAATTGTTATTGTCTACTAATGGCATGAAGTGTTCTCCTAAAAATTGACTATGCAAGTTAAAGTAGAACCATCATGCTTCCCATTATTACTTTTCATTTGATTAGAAATAAATTTGAAGAATGTTTATATGAGAAGCTTAAATGTATTGCTAGATGATGCAATCTTTGGAGTGCATAAATATTTACATTTGTAAATTTTTAATCTTTATGCCAATTTGATGTAAATTTAGCATATAAATGAGCTTTCATTATCTTATACAAAATTAAATTTGTCTGAACTTTTTTATATTGAATAATTTTAATATTATTTAAAAAAAGAGTGCTATTTCTTTTTACATATTCAATATTGTTTATTTCAACAATTTTTTTATATTTTTCTTTATTACAATTAATGTCAATATTTATTTCAAATAAATTGATTAGCCAAATTTTAAACTTATTTTAGACTTGTTTCAAATATTGAACTTGTTCCAAGTTGTACAAACTTATGAGTTTAAATTATTTTATTTATAATTTATCGAATCTAAATAAGATGGCACTATTTTACATAAATGAGTAAACCTTAAATCAAAACTAATGTATTTTCAAGGGGATAATTTTTTTCTATTGATTAATTGCTTTGAATTGCACAATTTTTAGATAGCTAGATCAAGGAGATAACATTTCATGCAAAATGTCACACTTTCTTAAGAAATTGCTACTAATGAATAAATAGATTTGATACTTCTTCCTATCTAATAACACCTTTATCCTTGTATCCACCCTAATTCTCATTAATATATAAAAATATTATGCAACAATCAAATAATGAATATCTTAAAAATTTAAAATAAATTAAAAATTACATGAAAATAATACTTAACAAATACTACATTATACTTATTTTTTTAATATCAATTTAATATATTAATTATCTATTTATAATAATTTTTAAACAAATACATATAAATACAACTTATTATAATTAAATCATTAATCTTCAATGAAATAAATTGTAACTTATTATTAAAAATATTAATACAACTTATTAATAATAAACCTACATTTGAACTCTATTTAAAAATTTAAACTAACTAAAAATTTAAATTGTTCGAAATTGTTCATCTTTACAAACTTTTCTACTCACACATTATTAAGTTTAATATTTTCCATAAAGTTAATTATTTGGCAAGCAATTTGAACTTTAGAACAATGGGAATGATCAAAATGCACGAGCATTTTATTGTTTAATAAAATGTGAGCTATTTAATAATTATTAATGTGGTGTTGTCATCTTTCACCATCGAATAGCAAAGCTTAACTTACAGCCCCACTACGCGTTTTCAAAATTCTCAAAGTCATGGATTCAAATAATTGGAAAGAGTAGGTTTACTTTTTTATTTTTTTAATATTGAAAAAAGAACAATACAAGGACAAAGCAGTCAATAGACTTTGCTCTTTAATACAATGATGCCAACTTTGCTATTATTTCAAAAAGTGCCCTTTTATTATTATTTTGATTTAAAAATGATAATATTTATATTGAGTGGGCCTTAGGCATTAACTGGTACATGACATGAATGTCCATAGCAACATCAACACTCTAGGTCAAATCCAAAGACTTGGATTTTGATGATTACAATAACATCACGACTTATCTATTGTACTATAAGATCACCCTATAATAAATTAAATATTTATTATAATAAATAATATTTTATGGACTGTGGAAAACTCATTCCAACTATAATCTATAATAACAAAATACATTGATTAATTATGTCCTGGATCATGTCCTCGATGAGGCTTAGGTTTATGAGGATCAGAGTTAGATTTATGAGATTGGAGATGAGGCTTAGGTTTATGAGGATTAGAGTTAGATTTATGAGATTGGAGAAGTTTGCGCCCCATTGTACCTACACTTCTCTACATTAAAAACATAAAAACATTAATAACATGAGGGAAAAAAAAGTATTTATATAATAAAGCCATATTTAAATTCATGTTGCCCTAAAACAAACATATCCGTCACAATAAAACATAACTCATAAAAGGTATTATGGGAAAAAATATAAGTTTTATGGGAAAAATAAAATCCTAAATGATATTTATGAATAAAGTAGTTAGATGTGAAATAAAATAAAAGTAATAGATATTTCCAGTATTTTTTTAATATTGAATCAAGATGTTTTTAGTACCTTTGACTAGGATATTCTTTTTTGATTGAGTGAATATTTTGGTTGGGATTTTTTTTTTAAATAAATAAATATATTTGAGTCGATCTAGGAATCAGGAGGTAGTTTTGAAAAATACACTAAAACCCTAAACAAGTTAGAACTAACCTTCCACCAATGACTCCACTGAAGAAGAAGAGGTAACCGTTATTTGAATCTGATCACAACTGCGATGTTACTCTGCTCGATGGGACAGGGCTCTTAACCTGGGCCACTCAGGTTTTGAGCAGATCTGTCATGCTCTGGCTCAGTACAGGCCTAGCCAGAGCTACTATCTGTCTCGTACAGAATCGCAATGAATAATAGATTGACCAGGAGTACAAATTGGTTCTAATACAAATAATAATCACAAACACAGATCAGGGGCAGGGGGCCACTACTGTAGGAGCACCTGGCAAGGAGCACTTGGCAAAGTTCAAGCTTTGTTGAAGTTTTGGTTGAAGTTTAATTTTGTTGTGTTGTGTAAGGTCTTGTGGACCATTTTTTTTGTGGTTGAGGATCTTTTCTTCTTAGGTTAGAAGTGGTGAAAGTTGTATAAGCTTTCGAAGCCTATCTTTGGTTGTTTTCTAAACAATAGACCAAGGTTGCAAAACACACTGTGTTTTACAACACTTATCTTTTGGTCGTTCTTAGGCTCGAAAAAGGAAACCTAAATATTTCCAAGCTTTTTAAAAGGGAGATCTCAACCTATTTGAAAGGTTGGGAAGGTTTGGAACGTTTGCAGTTTTCATGAGAATAACAAGAAAACAGTGATTTTGGTGTGAATTTTTTGATTTTTTTGTTCTTGTTCCTGGAACAGCAGTTAGATGAGTTGAACAAGGCATTTTGTTGGTTGATTAGCATGTAGAGAAGTATTTTGAAGCATTATTTTGGCACATTAGATAGTTAGTTCATCGCTTTCATCCATTTTTGTAAATTCTGTGTTTTTCCCTTATTTGTTGTCTTGATTGGAAACTATGTAAAAATGGAGTTTTAGGCTGCATTCCCTCCGTACCAGGAAGTATGGACTTGTTGGGAATGTGGCTAGGCTCCATCTCTATACATATTTTAGTGGTAGGAGACATTAGGAGTTCTGAAAGCATGCTCAAAGTCTTTTCCTAGGCGAGACTCTTAGTGCCCAGCTTGGAAAAGATAGTCAATGCATAGTCCTAATGTGGCAGGGGTGCTGGATGCTTAACAATGCAAAGTGTGTAGTGGTTGTAGGAGCCTTGAGAAGGTTTGGGAAAGAAGACAGATCAGAGCATTTGAGGCTAGAAGAAGCAAACAGTCCAAGAAATGATCAAAGAAAGCCCTAATTCTTGCAAGATCAGGGTTACACCTATGTACGGACAGTGAAGGTCCAAAACCCTAGAAATCTTCAAGAACTTGGAAAATGAGCCAGGGTGTCAGAAGGGAGTTTGGAATAATCCATTGAAGGAGAGGATTATTAACCTATTTCCTCGGGTTAGGAGGCCTAAAAAGGGCTCAAGGCTAGTAGCCTTCCTAAACCCTAGAATAGGGTTTTGTGAAAGCGATAAAGAACTGGTGAATGGAGGTTGATCAGGAACCTTTGTAAGATTGTTTTTGAAGTCATGGAAGCTTTTCACACCCTACATCCACTTACGAAGCAATTGGAGGATCAACTAGTCTTTAAGGAAGAATAAGGGCTAGTGAGTGAATGTGAGGAAGAGCACCAAGATTTTGTTTGGTTAAGGCATTGTAAATGATAGCAGGGTTGGCCAGAAAAACCAGGGGTTCCTAGTTAGTATAGGACCTATAGGTTGAGTGGTGGAAGCATGACACCAAAGGGATTCATCAAGGTGAAACCCAAAGCTTTGAGACAGTGATTGTCTTAATCCAACCCTGTCCCTATTAGCCACAAATCACCCCACCAAGCCCTACCGGCTAAGAAGAGGTAGGGCTTGGCGGTAGGGCCTGGGTTAACTTCTGGATTTGGATCTGCTTTCACTAAATCTCCTTGAATCGTGGCTTATACCTTCGCTGTCGGATCATTTACTAGTTCTGGTCATAGATCAACCTCTCGAATAATAGGTTCTTCCACAAGGGTAGAAGCTTTTTACTGGAGCTTCAGCAGATCCCATTGAACGACCACGATTCCGGTGGATTTCACAGCCCCTGCGTAGAACCGAACTCGCATGAAGTCACACAATGACCGACCTATAGTGGCTGTCCCAACTATTATAAAGCATAACCCTAATAGTAGAGCTTGAGAGTCAAGAGGGATTAAGACGTGCAACACGTGCAAGATAGGAGACAAGTATGCACCCTACGATTAATGGCCCGGCTTAACCAACACACTCTAAGTGTTGACTACTTAGGTGGCTGGTGTGGGGCCCTCTAAACCCGTCCCGTTCACCTTTCCCATCGTAGTTGCCCCTGTTGCCCTCAGTCCCGCACAAAGTTCAATTTTTGAAATCTGTTTCTCCCGCCCATAAGATCTCCATATATTCTGGTTTCCAACCTCAACAATTTTTTTTTGTGCGTACTCCTGGCTTGTGGAAAAATTGGAGCTTTGGAACAGGGTATGGAAATCCATCGAAACGTAATGGAAGGGCAATTATTGTCAGATATCACAGTTGAAATACTCTGCTAAACATGCATGCAAAAATGTGTAAGCATAGAGAAGGCACATGAACTGTTAGATCATATACCTCAAAGAAATTTGGTCTTATCGAATGCTATGATTGCATGGTATGCACAAAATTCCTTTATTGAAAAGGATTTAGAAAATTTCAACAAAATCCGATTGGCAAGTGTAAAGCCTGAGTTCACAACCTCTGCCAGCATCCTCATAGCTTGTGCAAAAATGGGAGCTTTGGAATAGGGTGTGGACATCCATCACATGATGAATGATAGAGGAATTTTGCAAATGTTGTAGCTGCAAATGCCTTGGTAGACATGTATGCAAAATGTGTAAGCATAGACAAGGCATGTGAATTGTTTGAGTCGCAGGTTTAGAATATTGTAGAAGTAGTTTTAGAGCACTTTCAAGGCTTTGTGGTGGGACACCTGCAATGAATTTACTATCATATGCAGAGGAAAACATGAAATTAGAGATAGTATTATCCGTGGAGGAGGCTATCAAATATTCAAGAGGCTAATTGAAACCATGAAAAGGATGAGCAGAATGGTGGGTGCACAGATTATATCAATAAATGGAGAGTGGAGCAACTAAAACGATGTTGAAGAAAATGATTCACATGCACCATGAAATCTAAGAAGAGGTCGAGATGGAAAGATTATTAATATTTTGAAAATCCTTTTTCTAGGAATGAGATAGAGTTGAATAAAAAAATGTAAGAGTAATAAGTATCAATTTTTTTGGTTTGAATCACATGTAGATTGACCATATTCACTAGATTTTGAATGGTGGTAGATGGTTGAACATGGATAGAGAAGGATGAGGATGTTGGCCACCCAAACATAACCAACTGGAAGGGCTTTCAAAGACATCTATTTATAATTTTGTTTTCTATGCCCTAGAAAACTGTTTCCTGGACCTCAAGAAAATGAAACAAGAAGGCACAATGGCATATAATTATTTGAGAGAATTTCATCAAGCAAGTTTTTTGGTAGAGAAGATCTCTCCATAGTGTGTAGTTGGTATGCATGTTTAAGAAAGGATTCAATTTGGGAATTTGTCAAGACTTAAATGAACTCAAAATTTGAAATTTCAGATGAGGATCTCATGGAGATGGAAGAAATGACCCAGAAGATTCAATCTGAGAGGAAGATGGAAGTGTAAATTTGGAAGGACCTAAACAATTAGATATTCTTACAGTCTCCCTCAATGCCTTTAAGCCTCGTAGGCTTTCCATAGCATCAAATTCTGAGGGAGGCAAAAGATTAAAGGCAGAACATCCATAGCTCTTATTAACAATGCCTGCTGTTACAATTTTATTGATAGTAAATTAGTGAGTTCTTTGAATATACAGTTTGAATGTCTACAGTATTTTCATATAAGAGCTTCAGATCTTGCTTCAGAAGTTGCAATACCTCACCAACAAAGAGTAAATGGAATTTGCAATACATCATCAACAAAGTGTAAATGGATAAGTTCCTCTCATCCACCAACTGTAATGCCCTGGATGCAACCCACTCTTTTGGCTCAAAAATTGTTCTGCTTAAACCCTCAACAATTAATAGAAATAGAGGAGACACAGGGCTTCATAGTAAATATATTTTTAAATTACTATGAAGATCATGGTAAAAACATGGATAACTTCTTAAATTTAAGATTATCATTATCAAACTATGTCATGAAAGGTATAAAAGAGTTAACAAGAAAAGACGTTATAATAGTCTAAATTTATTTTTATTTGGGTATGTGCAGGATCATGATGGGCCAAACAGGCCCTTAAGTGGCAATGAAAATTCAAAAAAATTAGAGTTAGGAAACTTGACATAAAAATTTGAATAAGTTATCTATATTATTTCAAAAAAATGTAAGAATAGATTATGTGGGAAATTAAATGTAGTTTCTAAACTACTAGGTTTATTTTTTTAAAAACAAAATCTATTTGGTGAAAATTTAAAATTTCAATGCAGTATTACTTAAATTTCAGGAAAAAATTAAGAAGTAGGTGTCACGATAAGTCACTTTTAACCATAATAAAATGATATTTTTTTATGAGATTTTAGATGTAAGTAGAGGACTCATGTCGGATGCTTGACACATATTTTTTTTGTAATTATTTTTCCAGTAAATAATTGAGTATAGGTATTATTACAAATTTTTAAAAATAATATAAAACTTCATTATGTCGACCACCTTAACTTGGTCAAAACTTCATGAAATTCAATTTTTTTTTTTTAATCCTATAGTATGCAAATCATAGAATGTGGCCTTTGTGTTTGGATTCAAAAAATATGATACCGTTTGAAAGTTATAGATGTTTTACAATCAGCCTATCAATAAGGACTTTAGTAATAATTCTAATAGAAAATAAATAATAATAATCTATTAAATTCAAAATAAAGCATAATTTATATTGGCAAAAACCTGAGAATCTCCTCTACAAACCCTTTTCATTTTATCAATTTTGGCTAAAAATAAAGTCGTCAGCCACATGGGCGAAGTCCGGAAAAACAAAGTAAGCTGTTAAACACGCTTTTTGTGTTGAATTTTTAGGATTGGTTTCTCCTAACCAAATACCAAAGCAAACCTGAGCCTATTCCCTAGGCAATGAATTTTGTGTCAGACATATCGGATATCGGATTTAAATCGGATATCTGATTTGAATCGGATATTGGATTTAAATCGGATATCGGATT
>VDFB02252616.1:31631106-31651868 GCA_007258455.2 Sequoia sempervirens
AAATGCATCATTTGAAGCATCAAACCAATATGCAGTCTGTATGTATGATCAGTCGTCAGTCTCCGCAATGGTACATTTCCACAAATATTTAAAAAAAAAAAATTGATTCTTTGTCGCAATTTCGACAAAAACCATCGATGAATCAATAGAAAGGTTTGACGAAGTTTCTATAGCTGCGACGAAGGTTTCGTTGTAACTCCTTACCCATTTCATCGCAATTTCGATGAACTTTTGGCATTGTTTCCATGCTACTCCTTGCCCATTTTTTCGCACTTTCGACGAACTTTTGGTGTTCTCCGACGCTACTCATTGGTATTTTCATCACAAAGTCGACGAACTCTTGGTGTTGTTTCAACGCTACTACTTGCCTATTTCGTCGCACGTTCGATAAAATTTTGGTGTTATTTCGATGCTACTCCTTGCCCATTTCGTCAAAATGGCAATGCACGTCTGGTGTTGTTTCGACGCTACTCCTTGCCCATTTCATCGAATTGGTGACGAACTTCTAGTGTAATTTATCAGTGGATACACGAAGTGTTCGTCGATATTCTGACGAAAGTCAGAGCCATTTCACGATGCCAACGACCGACGAGTCTTCGCTGTTATTTTGACGTTTAATTTGTCGTTGGCCTTGCGACGAAAAAAATGATGATTTTTTTTCCATTTCGTTGCGTTTCCGACAAAGATTTGTCGAACAACTGACAAACGGTCGTCAGAAAATGGTGTCAAATTCAATAGTGTTTGGATACATATTTACCCAGTCATTTACAATTACAATAGCTAATTAATAAGGACCTTTCCATTATGGTATCATAGATGTCCATAACATGATCCAAGGCTCTTATGTTAAGTCAACTGATTAGTTTAGACACCTATTTGTTGCATTTCATAACAATCTCAATCATTGTGAAGATACCCATGTTTTTTGTTAGTTGCAAATAAGGTATCCCATCAGAAGAAATCTCATAGAAAACTAAAGAGAATGACCTTATACATTCTTACCAGGGAATGTCAGGCTAAAAGAATAGTATGTCGGGGCTGCATGATTCTTGTGAGTGAAGCTGAGACTATTTTTGTCTGTCATATAGAATTTATAAAAAAAAATCTGATTTACCAAGACAACAAACCCATTTTCATCCTCCAAACTACCACTACTGATAATCATGGCCAAACAAATGGCATTCCCATCGACCTAGTAAAAAAATTTGAAAGAGACAACTCCAGGTGTGCACCACCCTTGAAATGGAAACCAAATTTGGGAGAAACAATGTCATCTAACAATGTAACACAACCCTAGACCACTAAGGGCTTCAAATTTATTGGCTATGATGTACTCAATCTAAGAAGCAAAGGCACCTGCGATTTGCTCACTGATTCTCTAATCAACAAAAATGAATGTAATCCTCAAAGCTATGATCATTCCTCCACTACCGCTTTCATTAATTTTCATGAGCATAGAGAACATCTTTAGATGTTTCTCCATAACATTCACTGCTCTCAGTATGAAATAATAGAATGTATTGAAGGTGCCACCTATTTTTCTCTAGCTCGTGGGTGATTTTGCAACTTGCAATTGAAAATTGCAATGACGAGTCAATGTAGAATCAACCATCTAGATGAAACCTATCATCTCCCACACCCTTTGGAATGTGTTGCACCTTGGATGGATAAGTGAGCTGAGCTCACTTCAAATTGGATACGTCTTCGGCTTAATAAATATACTAATATACTAATACCTACCAAAAAAAATACTAATATACTAATATATATTATAATATATAATAATAATATAATATATATATATTTAAATAATATAATATATTTATTTTTATATGATTTCATTGGAAATGGATATCCATTTCAAAAGAATATTTGTTTAGCTCTTGTTCTTACCATGGTAACATGTACTTTTTACTCGACCCTAGTAAAAAGTCAAAGTGGAATTTTGCATTTTTGGCCAAATGAAGAACATTTTTTTGTCATATCGCCACTTTTTAGATCCCCATGCTCTTGCAAAAACCCATATTTTAATTGATATTTGTATTTAGCATTAGGGTATGTGCAGGGTCATGATGGGCCAAAAAGTGGCGATATGATGGGTATGTGTAGGGTATGTGGCTGACAACTTTTTTTTACCCAAAATTGATGAAACAAAAAGGGTTTTAAAGGAGATTCTCAGCTTTCCATCAATATAAATTATGCTTTACTTTGAATTTCATAAAATTATTATTCATTTTCTATTTGAATTATGACTAAAGTCCTCATTGATAGGCTGATTGAAAACATCTATAGCTTTCAAATGGTATCACATTTTTTGAATCTAAAACATGAGTCACATTCTATGCTTCATATACTATAGGATTAAAAAAAAAAATGAATTTCATGAAGTTTTGACAAGTTAAGGTGGTTAGACATACGAGTTTTTATATTTTTAAAAGTTGTAATAAAAATTAATAATTAATTATTTACTTGAAAAAATTACAAAAAAATATGCATCACATCCGGACATGAGTCCTCTATTTATATCTAAAATATTATAAAAAATATTATCATTTTATTTTGGTTAAGGTGGTCAGACAGGCACCTACTTATTTTTTCCCTAAAATTTAAGTACTATTGCATTGAAATTTCAAATTTTCACCAAATAGATTTTTTTTGTTTTTAAATAAACCTAGTAGTTTAGAAAATACATTCAATTTTCTATAGATTCTATTCTTACATATTTTTGAAATAATATAGATAACTTATTCATATTTTTACGTCAAGTTTCCTAACTCTAATTTTTATGAATTTTTCGCCACTTAAGGGCCTATTTTTTCCATGATGATCCTGCACATACCCATTATTTGTATGTTTATATCTAGATTTGTTAATCTTCTATATTAACCTAGATCTAATCTTGTTTTCACACTTTTACTAAATCCTACATGATATTAGAGTTGTGTCAATGTTTTGAGTTTATTTATATCCTTTGAGAATAAAGGTTTCAATTGAAGCTTTGAAAGAGAGTAAATATATCAAATTGTGAGGGTTTTTATTTGTGATTTTTATTGTAGGTGAATTTTGGATCTTGATGGATCAAATAGGAACTCATTATATTGTTCAAAAGGATTTAGAAATTCAAGATACACTTTCATTTCATTGAAATTAGAAATCACAAAGTCCAATTACAAATAAGGGTTTCATCATTGAATTTGGCATGTAACTTATTTTTGGAGCATTTTCAAACCAAATAGACCCTATCATTTGTCTAGAAGGCCTAAAAATCTTCATATTCCAATAAAATTTATCTAGGTTTGATGTTAGGAGAATTAGAGGAAATTTTTTTTGCTTCTTAGTCATATAGTGGGTCATACTATACAAAGTAATTTTTTTTCATTACATAGTGATGCTATGTAGATTGCTAGTTGCTTGCACAACCTACTAGGCTAAGTCATTGGAAGCTTTAACCTAAAATAACTAGTTTTTATATCACATCCACCACTCACCACAAACTAATTGCTACCAATAGTGGCAATGCAATATATACATAATACCCTTGGGTCAAAACTACTTGCTAAATTGGTAAATAATTTTTCACCCTAAATCCATGGTTTTAGGTATATTTTGGGTGGTTTTAGGGTATGAAATTAGTTTTGTGAGAAATAGTAAGTGGTTTGGGGAATATTTTGGCGTGCAATAATATTTTAAGAAATATTATAATATACTCTATTGATGTCATCATTGTTAGAACTAAGGTACCATTTAGCTTGAAATCCTATGCATTATTCATGTGTCTTCAACACTCTTGGAATGTGTCCTTGGATGCATACGTTGTAATTGGAAAATTAATTTGTAATTTAGATTCTTTTAGAATCTTGAAATAAGTTTTTATTTGAGTCATAAAGAAGGTAGAATTAGTTGTAGTGGTTATAGAACTATTTTTAGCAAATATCTCTATTTTGGTGAAAGAATTGAGTAAAGGAGTATCTTCAGTGCTATTGATGGGTCCCATATGAGTTAGGTGATTATTTTGTATTCCCACCCTAGGATATGAGTCATTGTGGATGAGTTACAAGTCAAATATATTGGCTATTATTATTATGGAGAGTTTTTTTCTATTTATGGTTCATTGGGAGTTATATTTACTAGTCTCTAATGATATTATTCATTTTAGACTTGGAATGATTGTATTTTACAATGGTTTAATGTACATTATTTTTGGAAACCATTTGTGGTATTCATCTCTCTATTTCTTTATAAATTTAAGGTATACAATAGTAGTTTATGATATTGTTTTACCAGTACACAGGTGTTGCCAAAGTGTTGCCAGAGTTCAGAGTGTTATTGTGTTGACCTAAATCTCCTTTGGAGATTAATAATAACTTTTCATCTTCCTTGTGTGGAATTCTTTTTCAAAAGTGTTTCTTCACATAAATCATATATGTTACTTATAGTTTGTTTTTGAATATATAAGAAACATTTATAGGGTGTTGTACCCTTTACACATTACTTATAGTTTGATGATTTGTCTCTAATTCCTAATTTTACAATCACATAATCTTATCATATGGTAATCCTTGAACTAATTAAACAATTTATTTTTTATTTACATAAACTTTCAAAAGATTTTATTAAAATTGTTTCACCTTGATTATCAATATTTGTTATCAAAGATAAAAATTTTGCATAGAAAGTGATTCCTTTCTATTGAGTATTGAAGGTTTTTTGGGTTCAATAGGAGCTTTTGCGTTGTGTGATTTTGTAAATTTAAGGAAAGGATTTTATACCATGGCTTCTACCTCCCATATAGACATTGAGAGATTTAACGATATTATATATGAATATGGAAGTTTAAGATGGGAGATCTCCTTAAAAAAATATATAAGTGGTTTCTTGTTTTACAAGAAAAGAATCCATTTGATATGTCTAATAAAGATTAATCAAAAATAGAAAAGAACGCAGAAGGAACCATATGATTGTGTCTTGTCTATTTTTTTCCTCTTGAATATTTTTTAGGAGGTTACCACACACAAGTTATGGAAGAGGATAAGTGATATTTACCAAACTAAAATGCTTACTAATAAGTTTATTGTAAAATATGGTTTTGTTCATTGAAAATGAAAGATGGCGATTCTATTGTAAACCTTTTGAATATTTTTTATTTGATTTTAAGTAAAATTGTTTCTATAGATTTGAAGTTGGAAGAGGAAGATAAATGTATCTTATTACTTTTCTCTTTACCCAATATTTGAGAAAATATATATTTTTCCATTAGTCTAGTAATGGTGCAAAGCCAAAAATAATTGCATGTTAATCTTGTTTTGGATAAAATGAGAAGAAAAGCATGAAAAAAGGCTTCAAATACGTTTTGCATGTTTAGGGAAGTTCCAAAGAAAATTAGGGCCTAAAGGGATTAAAAGAAAGATAAATTTAATTCTAAAGTATGCTCTAAGACCTTATGAAAGAATTGAGTAAAGTGTTGGAAATATGGGAAAAGGGGAGAAGAAAAGAAGGAATGAAAAATAAGAAAAAGAGATTAGATTCCTCCATAGAAAATTTCTATGATGATGGTGATAATAATGTTTTATTTATTTCTTCTAATACTATAAATGTTAATGCTTGTCTTATTGACTTATATTGCTCCTAACATGTGATCCTTACCATTTTTTCTTTTTACATATATAACTTATGATGGAAGATATTTTTTCCTTCCAAGGGACAATAGTACTAAGTATATTGTTGGTAAGGGAAAGGTACAATTATATTTTAGTGATGGAAGGATTGAAACCCTTGATCATGTTTTGTATATTCTAAGACTTGTGAGAAATTTTCTTTATGTACCCAAGTTAAATGATTTTGGTTTGCATGTGACATTTGACAAGTTTGGTTGCATGTTAGTAAGAAGTAATTTGGTGATTTCTTGAGGATCTTATATTGGGACTTTGTCTAGACTTAATGCCTCCACTTTTTATAATTCTACCAATGTAGCTAGAACTAAAAATACATGTATGTTGTGGGACCAACATTTGGGTTACATCAATGAAAATGGTCTAAAGACCATTATTTATAAAAATTAGTTGACATTTTTTTTTTATTATATTATTAAAAATGATTTCTATGAGCATTGTACATTTGGAAAGAAAAATGGATCTCCATTTCCTATTATAAGAAATAAAGTTAAGATATTATTAAAAATCATTAATTCAAATTTGTTTGGTCCAATGAATGATAGATCCATTGGTAAATCTTGATATTATGCTATATTCATTGATGATGTCTATAGATACACCTAAAAATTTATTTTATGCATTCTAAATTTGAATTTTTTATTAAGTTTAAGGATATTAAAGCCTTAGTGAAAAATTAAAGATTGTAAGACAAGGATGTTGAGATCTAACAATGGTGGGGAATATTGTTCTAGAAAATTTGATGAATTATGTAGGAATGTAGTATTGCTTAGAAAAATACTATAACTTATACTCTCTAACAAAATGGGATAGCAAAAGGGATGAATCAAACCTTAAGGAAAAGAGATAGAAGTATGCTAAGTGGTTTGAAGCTAGATTGATGCTTTTGGATAAAATTTGTAAGTACTAATTGTTATTTGATCAATGGATCTCCTTGTTTGGATCTTATTGATAAGACTCGTCATGAAGTGTAGAGATAAAAATATTTCATTTTCACATTTTAGGATATTTGGTTGTGAAGATTATGCTCACGTTTCTCAAGAAAAGTAAGATACAAAAGCTCAAAAACTCACCTTCGTTGATTACAATGAGAATGTTAAAGGTTATAAACTTTTGAATCTTTTAACCTAGAAAATGATTTTAGGGAGTTTAGATCTTATTCAAGTGAGGAAAAAAAATGAAACAAAAATAGAAAAGCATGAAGATGCACATATGAAATAATAATTAGATGGAATAGATGATGGAGAAGAAGAAGAGGGTTTAGATAGTTTAAAATATTATGTGTATGATGAACATATAGAAGAACATGTAGGGCCTAGTACTTCTACCTTGAGAAGACCCACAAGAAAATGAAATCCATTTGATAGGTATAGCCCACCAAATTTTTGTTGTGTATTTTACTTATCGAGTATTGATGATGAACATAGATATTTTTGGGAGTAGCTCTTTTTGGAGGTTAGTGAGTCTTGGATGTAGAAAATGGAGGTGGAGGTGATGACCTTGGGCAATTATGATACTTTAAATCTTATTATTTTGCTTGAGTGAATAAATCCCAAATGGTTAGTTAAAGTAGTAAAAGGCTAGAATGATGGCCAAGAGCTACTACTAGAGAGAGGGAGTTGATTTTGGTAAAAAAAAATTCTTGTTGCTAGTTATATTCTATTAGATTCTTTTTATCCATTATTTTCTATGTTTCTTGTAATTTTAGAATTGATAAAATAGATTTTAAAACTACTTTCTTACATGAGGATCTTGAGGAGGAGATTTATAAATAATAGCCTAATAGTTTGGTTGTGAAAAGATTGAATGAATATTTAAGGTTGAAATATCAAGTATAGTCTAAGATAGTCAACTAGGATGCGGTACTATAATTTTGATGCCTTTGAATTGAAATTGGGTTTTGTTAGGGGTGAGGATAATCATTTTGTTTATATTAAGATTATTGATGATTAAACATTGATTATTATCTTATATGTGGATGATATATTGTTTATGGGTAATAACAAGATAATGATTAGGGAGATTAAACTCAAATTTTTGGCTCATTTTGACATGAAGGACTTGGGGGATTAAAAATATATTCATGGGATGTATATTAGTAGGGATTGAGTACACAAATATTTTGTTGAGTTAGAGTAAGTATTTGGATACCATTTTGTGATAATTTAATACACATGATTATAAGTCAATGTATATTTGAATTTTGGTTTGCACTAAGCTTAATTTAGACACATGTCTAAATTATGATGATGATTGAATCTCTAACATACCTTATTCTAGTGTTGTTGGTAGTTTGATGTATGTAATAGTTTGCACTAGAATATATATTGCCCAAGTGATGAGATTTTTTAGTAGGTTTATGTTTAACCTTCGTAGAGAGCATTGAAATTTTATTAAGAGGTTATTTAGATATTTTTTAGTTATTTTGATTACTATTTATGTTATCATGGTACTAAATATGTGGATAAGTTATTGGACATATAAGGATTTGTTTATGTAGATTAGACAAGTTACTTGGCTAGTTAAAGGTCCACTAGTGGCTATGTTTTGTCTTTGTTTAGAGGTGCAATGATTTGGATGAGTAAAATATATCTCATAGTTTATTTGTCCACCATAGAAGTAAAGTATGTGTCTACTATACATGCCTCTATATAGATAGTTTGGTTATAGAGACTGGGTACATGTATTTGTTTTGATTGCAAGATTGTTAAAATTGGATGTGATAGTTAGAGTGCAAGCAAGTTTATGTATAGTACCACTTTATATAAGAAATGGTTGAGAATGGTAAGGTCTTGTTAGAGAAGGTTGACACTTTGGATAATGTTGCATATTTTTTAACAAAACCAATGACCATAAATAAGTTCTCTTGATGTAAGATGGTCATTGACCTTGATACTTGTACTTAATTTATTTATTTTACCTATGGATCTATTTATAATGTATAATATCAAGTGGGAGAATGTTATGATTAAGGTGTCATTTACCTAACAATCCTATGTATTATTCATATGTTCACAACACTCTTGAAATTTTTCCTCGAACACATATGGTGTAATTAGAAATTTAATTTGTAATTTGGATTCTATTAAAATCTTGATATTAGTTATTATTACATTCATGAAGAGAATGGAGTTAGCATTGGATGTTACAAAGCTAATTTTAGCAAATATCTCAAATTGGGCATGAGAATTCAATAGTAAAGCATCTTAAGTGTTATTGGTGGGTCCCATATGAGTTGGTTGATGATTTTGGATTATAATGAGGGATACACCGCCCAAAACCCACACAACATGACAATAGATATCAACACAAAAGATGCAGGACAAAAAATAACTCACTTTCAATTACTTTCAAAAAATGAAATTACAGATTCAAAAATTACAATGCTAGAACCACATGGATTTATTCATTACAACAACATCAACTCTGAAAAGAAAATATATTATTCAGAGCCACACTCCGAACTAACAGAGCCACCCTAAAACCTCCACTCAACCCTTTTTTATTTTACACTAATAATTGCCCTAGAATGTTCTCGAGAGTGTAACTTTCCCTTTTGTTTTGGTGCCAAAAGTCCAACTATTTGATTTTTTGTCGAGAATGATATTTTAATGAAATTCACTTTTTAGTGGGGTAGCTTCTCAAAGCCATAAATTTTGACTCAAGTGTCCAATTTTCTATTATAATATATTTTTGGAAAGCTCTCAAAGAGATCTACAACACTGAAATGATCTAAAGATCATTTTGTCCATTTTTTGAGCCTTTTTGGGGCTTCTTAGGTTTTCAAATTTGAATTTGAAGCTACATTGGAGAAATTTATAAGGACACAAAATTTAATATCTTCCAAATAGTACAAGGTATTGAGATGATTCTTCTTCCACATAAATATTTTTAGTTCTGCTGCTTGGGGTACATTTTTAGGTCCATATGAGTCTATTTAGGTCAAATTACTAAAAATATTAAGTGACCATTTTTCACCTTTTTTGAATTCTAACTGTCTTACACCACTTAAGTTCCATCATGGGACTCAAAAAAACTAAATAAAGTAAGGAAATATATTGTTTTGGGTGATGCAAGATTTCCCCTACACCATTGGATGCTCCTACATCAAACACCCAGGGTAGTTTGAAAAGTGACCCTGTCACTTCTCAGGCGTTAGAGGAAAACCAAGATGATTAACTTTATCCTCAAATAACCATGATGAATCTTTAATAGGCCTTCCTCTCCATTTCACCAAGTAATCTACATATTTCCTCTTTCTTGTGCTTCTACCCACACGACTATCTAAAATTTCTTCTATCTCCTTTTTTGAAGGTGTCAGAATATTCCATTGTGCTTCTATTATTTCTTCATTAATTTCTCCTTTGTGATATTCTATTAAATCTAAAATTTTAAACATAGGTGAAATATGGATTTCATCAAGCATCTCTACCTCATATGCATTTCTTGAATCATGCTTCTTCAAGATCTTGCATGGTCCTAACTTCTTCATCTTTAACTCATTGTATGTACCAACTAGAAACCTCTCCTTTTGTAAATGATCCATGACTTCATCTCCTACCTATAACTCCTTATACCTCCTTTTTTAATCTATCTTAGCCTTATATTGTGAGTTCATCTTATTGATATGTTTCTTCACCTCTTCATACAAATTCTTCAGGTGCTCAACAAAATCTTCAGCCTTAGCACTACTCTTCTCCCCCTTATCCATCTTTCTCAATTCAAAAGTAGACACAATCTAGAATGGTGAATTACCAATGCTCTTATTGATATAATTGTTATAAGAAAATTATGCCTGTGGCAAAATCAAATTCCATCCCTTCACTTTGTATCTTGTTAAGCATCTCAATAGGTTATCCAAACTCGTATTCACCACATCTATTTTTCCATCTATCTACTGATGGTGTGCAAAATGAACTTCAAATCTATCTTAAACTTCTTCCATAATGTCCTCTACAAATAACAAATAAATTTGGCACCTTTGTTTGAAACTATACTCTTCAGTAGACCGTGCAGTCTCACCACCTCTCTGAAAAATAATTTTGCAAATGAACATCACTAGTCTTATGACATGGAATGAAATGTTCCATCTTCAAAAATATTTCCACCACCACAAGTATGGAATCATGCCCTCTTTTTGTCTTCGATAGTCCAAGGAAAAAATCCATACCAATTTCCTCCCATGGCCTCTTAAGTACAGGTAATGGATAATATAATCCAGTATTCTAACTTGTTCCTTTTGCTATCTAACATACTCTGCAACTTTGTACAAAATTCTTCACATACTACTACAACTATGGCCAATATTAACACTCACAAACAATAGCAATGGTCTTATCTCAACCAAAGTGTCCAGCTAATCCTCCACTGTGTTTCTCCTTGATCGGGTTCTCTCTCATGGAACTCCTTGAAATGCACAGTTGATTCCTTTGAAACAACATATCCTCTTGGATTGTATAATCCAACCATCTCATCTTATCCAAAGTGATAGGCTTCATGCAAGCTCTACAAGCCTCTGCAAAATCAAAATCCTTGGGATACAATCTCTTGAATTCATTGAACCCAACAACTTCAATTTGCATTTCTGTTATCAAATTTTTCCTCCTACTTAAGGCATTGAAAACTCTATTAGATCTTCCACTTCTATGCTTCAAAACAAATGTATAACTTTGCAAAAATTTAACCCATTTCAAATTTATTTGATTCAACTTCCCTTGACTATTCAAATATTATAAAGATTGTTGATCAGTAAATAAAACAAACTCTTTTGGCAACAAATAGTGTCTCCATTTCTTCAAATCTTGAACTATAGCATAAAAATATTGATCATAAATAAAATACTTCTTTGCATCATTCAACTTTTCACTAAAATAAGCAGCAGGTTTACCTTCTTGACTCAAAACAACTCTAATGGAATTGCCACTAGCATCACAATCTACCTAAAATACCTTGTTGAAATTTGGAAGTTCCAAAACGGGTTGCTCTGTAAATTTCATCTTCAATATATCAAAAAATTTTGTTCCTCCTATAGTCCACTTAAACTCTTTTTTTATCCCCTCTCATTTTTTCAATTAGAGGTGCACAAATACTACTGAAACCTTTGATAAAATTTCTATAAAAACTTTCCAAACCATGAAAAGATCTCACCTCTGTAGCACTCCTTGGTGTAGGCCATTTAACAATAGCTTTCACCTTCTTTGGATCCATATTAAGACCCTTTACTGAGATAAAAAAATCCTAGGTACACCAACTCTCTCTTCACAAAACTGCACTTCTTCAAATTGATCAACAATTTCTCCTCTATTAGCTTATCAAAAACTTTTCTAATGTACATCAAATGCTCCTCCAATGTCTTGCTAAAAATTAAAATTTCTTCCAAATAAACAATGAAAAAATTACCTAGAAACTCTTTCAATACCTCATTCATGAGTCACATGAATGTGCTCAGTGCATTGGTTAGCCTAAAATGCATGACTAATCACTTGTACATGCCCTCTTTGGTCTTGAAGGTTGTCTTCCATTCATCTCCTTCTCTAATTTGTATATGGTGATAACCACTATTTGGATCTATCTTCATGAAGTACTTAGCTCCACTAAAATAATCCAAGATGTCATCCATCCTTGGTAGGGGAAATTTGTACTTGATGGTGATCTTGTTGATGGATCGGGAGTCTTTACACATCCTTCATTCTCTATCCTTCTTCGATGCTAGTACTGCATGTACCGCACATGGGATCAAACTCTCTCGAAATCAATCCCTTCCGCAACAACTCTTGCACTTGTCTATTCAACTTTTCATTCTTTGTTGGAGTCATTCAATGGGCTACCTTATTTGGAAAATTGGCTCCAAGAATCAGATCCATCTGATGGATAATCTTCCTTATTGGAGGCAAACCTTTAGGTACGTTATTAGAAATAATATGCTAAGACTCATTCAAAAAATATGAAACCTCTATAGGTACCTCATTAGTATCCTCTTTATCAACTCTAAGGATCAATACAAAACACATATGCTCATGTATCATACCTTCTAGGAACTTTCTTCCATAAACCAAACAAATTCTTTCATTACTACATACTTTTTCGTCTGCCTCCTTCAAGGGTTTCAACTTATGATGAATGCCATCCTTTGTCAAGGAATAGGTGTTATCATGTCCATCATGCATCGCTCATTGATAAAATTTCCACAGTCTTCCTAACAACATGTGACAAACATCCATAGGTATAATATCACAAAAAACCTCATCCTTATAGTTACCAATCTTAAACTTTACCAAACATTGCCCATTGACCAATGCCTTATGGTCATTCTACAACCATGTGATCTGGTATGGTTTTGGATGCTTTCTCCTCTCTAATTGTAATTTAGTGACCATTTCTTCTAAAACTAGATTATCAGTGATACCTCCATCAATGATAACATTAAAAACTTTACCTTCACACTTGCATCAAGTGAAAAATAAGTTATTTTTTTTATTTGGTTCATTTTCCTCATTCAACAAGGCTCTTATGTAAAGGGCCTCTCCTCTTTCAACATCTTTAGAATGTGAAGACTTGGAATCTTCATCCACATGGGCAACTCGAGCATTATCTCTAGGTCTTCTATTTTTCCTCCCTTGATGCTGAGGACACTCATACGCTCTATTTCCTTCTTCTTCGCATTGAAAACAGGTTCCACAGAATCCTCCTCCTCCTTGTCCTCGTACAGATCTTCCTCTACCTCTTTGGTCTCCATTATTTTGATCATGAGGACGATATGAATTATCTTCTTTCTGGTTTTATCCAGTAGTGGATCCTTCATCCTTCTTTTGATCTTCACTTTGGCCTCCATATGACTATCCACTTATCTTTCCACCACAACCTCCACCTCTTTGCTTGCTTTCAAACCATTTGTTCAAAATTTCTTCCACCTTCAAAGAAAACTAATATGCAACTTCAATGATAGACATTCTTACTAGACTCAACTCTTCTTGAATGCTCGGCTTCAACCCATTTATCTAATAGTCAAATTTCTCCTTGTTGGCCTCAGAGTGGCCTATTCTGATCAGGACTCGGTAGAATTATTTTGTATACTCCTTAACATATTTTCCCACTTGTTTCAACCCTTGCATCTTCTTCAACAAATCTAGCTCATAGTCCACATGAATGAATTGTCTCTTCAATTTTCCACCATCTGATCCCATCTTGTTATTTTCTCTTTTCCTCTTCTATTTATCTCTAACTGGACTTCTTTCCACCATATGCTAGAATGGACATTCATCTTGGCCTTTGAAAATTTGACCCTCTTTGGATCTTCTATTTCCTTATACTCAAAATACTCTTCCATGTCATTGAACTAATCAATCAACTCCTTTGGATTCAATTTTCCAAAAAAAAAAGAAATTTCTATCTTCGATCTCTTTCCAATCTTGGAAATGGCCCTAATCAGTCTGACTTCTCTAGGGTCCATTTCATCATGTGTTTCTTCTTCGAATGGCTCTTCATTTTCAGCCTCATCTTCACTTTCTTCTCTTCTTCTAACATCAGCTCCTCTATGCAACTCCTTTTGCATTTCTTGAACTTGTCTTTGGAGGGCTCTAAAGCCCTCATTTGTTACCCCAACATTTCTTCCACCATGGTTTCTTCATGGAGGCATCTTTTCTCACAAACCTACAACCACAAGTCCTAGTGTAAACTACTTCACATTCAGTGATCTATCTACACACTCAGGAACTCTTACTCTGATACCACTTGATGAGGGATACACCACCCAAAACCCACACAACACAACAATACATATCAACATAGAAGATGTAGGATAGAAAATAACTCTTTCAATTACTTTTAGAAAATGAAATTATAGATTTGGAAATTACAATGCTACAACCACATAGGCTTGATTCATTACAACATCAACTCTAAAAATAAATTCTATTATTCAGAGCCACACTCAGCACTTACGCAGCCACCCTAAAACCTCAACTCAACCCTTTTTATTTTACACCAATAACCACCCTAGAATGTTCTAGAAAGTGAAACTTTCCCTTTGTTTAGGTGCCAAAAGTCTAGCTGTTTGATTTTTCACTTAGGAAGATATTTTAATGAAATTCGCTTTTTAGTGGGCCAGCTTCCTAGAGCCATAACTTTTTACTTGATGTTCAATTTTTTATTATAGTATATCTTTGGAAATCTCTCGAGGAGATCCACAACATCACAATATCTAAAGATCATTTCATCCATTTTTCAAGCTTTTATGGGGCTTCTAAGGTTTTCAAATTTGAATTTGAAGCTGCATTGGAGAAATTTCTCGAGACGAAAACTCTAATATCTTCCAAACGGTATAGGGTATGGGTGGGTGCAAAACGATGGGGGGCCAAATTGTGGCCAAAATTTAAAAAAGCTTTTGATAGGCTACAACACAAGCGTGTTATGGCTTGGTGTGACCAAGCCTAAGGCTCAGCCACATCGAGCCTATTCCACACTTGCGTTATAATGCAAGCATGTCATAAGTTATTAAAATAAAAAAAAAGAAAATCGAATTCATTTTTCTGTTGACTTTTTTTTTTGTTTCCCATAGCAAAAAACAATTCTCTTGCATGCTCGCATTCTGGGAGGAGATAATATTGCATTTTTTTCATCAATTTTTTTCTATTTCATCGCCAGGATGCCGACACATCGATGGGGAGGTCGAAGAGGTAAGGATTATTTGGTATTTGTTGTGAGTTT
The DNA here is from genome assembly GCA_007258455.2 of Sequoia sempervirens. Lineage (NCBI taxonomy): Eukaryota > Viridiplantae > Streptophyta > Pinopsida > Cupressales > Cupressaceae > Sequoia > Sequoia sempervirens. Next base: position 31,646,481 of record VDFB02252616.1, read on the forward strand.
GTTAGTTTTAGGTTGTTTTTTATATTCATTTGTTGAATTCATAGGAAATGATAATGATCCTAGAAACCCTCTTGAAAAACCTCCTGAAAATCCTCAAAAACCATAGCAACAAGAACATGAACAAAATCCTCAAGTTCAACAACCATAGCAACAATCTCCTCCACCAATCCCTTAACATCCTCCTACCACTCAACAAAATTTAATGGGGGTAATTGAAAACAATAAAAAATAAATTGAGGAGTTAATCACGAGGTTGAAGGATCCAGTAGGTTCAACCATGGAAAGAAAAACACTTACAAATTCACTTAAAGAAATGTTAAAACATGTAGATGCAATCAAAAAACAATTAAGTGGTTGGCAAGATAGGAGGCAGGTGGCTAGGAATTTTTACGAGGATAAATTATCACATAAAGAAGTAAAAGATGAAAAGATTACAAAATTATATTTGTGCTCATTATTCACTGACCGATGCACAAATCAAAATCTTGACCTTAATGCGAAGAGGTTTCCTATCCATTGGTGCCACCACCAAGGGATTAGAAACTTTTTTTGGGATAGGTGGTACATGGTTTTTGATTACCCACCATGCAACAATTGCAAAGTCCCACAAAATTTCCTGAGGAAACTATATTGTGAGTTCATCCTAAACAAAATATCAAATTATTTTGATATGAGGGACTTCTAGGGGAGAGGTGGGGGGTTGGCTCAAGATAGACCCGGTGCACAACATGATCCTAGGTGACAAGTGAGACAAGCTCTCACTAGGCCGGATCATGAGCACATTGTTATCCCTTCCATCGTGAAGGAGAGTGTTGAGGTAGACACTTTGTAGGTTATCACCACTTTGACCCAAAGTGTCATCTAGCATGCCAATCCTATACTACAATGCCATCTAGGGGAGTCTTCGAGTGGTAGGCTTCCATCCCATTCATGTCAGGCATGTGGGGTGACTTGTTCATATGACCCCATCAACACTCAAAAGGCTACTACACAGGATATGTCTGCAACTATGGAGATGGCGAGGGAAACTAACATTTTGAATGAGGCGTATGACATTGATACTCAGGTAAATGTTAGCATGTTCATTGAATTTAATTTATTAAATTTCAATTTTGAAATGCAAGATTAACTAATTTAGTTTTATGATTTTAATAAAATTTTAGGGGTCATAGTGTTGATACTGGATACACCGGCCCTACACCTTCTTATTACTCCATTGCATCTACCATTGAGGTATGTAACTAGTAAATAATTATAAATTTATTACATGTTAATAGCATTGTTATATGAATGGTATCTAATATCTAATTTTGGATGTTGAATAGGCTAATATTAGAGGTTTCGTGGGAACACCTCTAAGTGCTAGTGGAGTTAGACAAACCTCCACATAGGTAATAGAATAAAGAGTCTAACTAATGAATTGTACTTAATATATTTGTGTAGCTTATATTCATATCGTTGATTACATTGCATTCCACATCTTTCAAACTTAAAGCATTACTTCACATTCCATAACTAATAACTAAATGTAGATAGATGAAAAAATTTCAACTACAATATAGTTGTTTAGAAATTCAACATAAGCAATGATGCAATTACTTCACATAGCATAAGTAATAACTAAGAGCAGCTTCCAATTGCATTTTCTTGTCATGGCATTCCATGAGACCACTTTTTATTGAGGCATCTTTTCAAACAGTTCACTACCTTGTCTATACTATGGATGCTTGGAAAAAATATATGAAAGAATAATAGTAAGCAATACCATAGACAAGGCAATGAGTTGTTTGAAAAAATTCCTCAAAGAAATGTGGTCTCATGGTGATGTCCATCACCATGAGACCCAATTTATTTAAGGATTTTTTTCAAACAGCTCATCACCTTTTCTGTGCTACCACATTTTCCATACATATCTACCAAAGCATTTTATCAAATAGTTCATTTCCTTGTTGCTATGGCTAAAAGCCTAAAAAAAGGTGCTTTCCAACAAACTATGGGTTCTTGGAAAAAAATTATCAAAAAATAATAGTAAGCAATAGCATAGACAAGGTAGTGAGTAGTTTGAAAAAATGCCTCGAAGAAATGTGGTCTCATGGTGATGAAATTCCATTCCATCACCATGAGATCACATTTCTTAGAGGAATTTTTTCAAATAGCTCACTGCCTTTTCTATGCTACCACATTTTCCATACATGTCTACCAAAAAATTCTATCAAACTACTTGAACTTCCTTGCTTCTATGGCTAAAAGAGTAAATAAGGTGCTTCCAACAAACTATGGATGCTTGGAAAAAATCTATCAAAGCATAATAGTAATCAATAGCACAGACAAGGAAATGAGTAGTTTAAAAAAATGCCTCAAAGAAATGTGGTCTCATGGTGATGGAATGCCATTCCATCACCATGAGACCACATTTCCTTGAGGCATTTTTTCAAACAGCTCCTTTGCGCTACTTGCTTCCTGCACATTTTTCATGCAGTCTACCAAAGATTTAATCCAATCCTAATCGCTTGCTGCTATGGCTAGATGTCCTAAAATTTAAGGTGTTTTCCAACAAACTGGTCTTGGAAAAATAAAAGCATAATAGTAAGCAATAACGCCGCATAGGTGTGAGTGGTGAGTGAGTTTGAAAAGAAAAAAATCCCCTCGAGAAGAGTATGGTCTCATGGCGATGGAATGCCATTCCGGCCTGTGAGACCTGAGGCCCAAACATGCTTTCTACATTTTCCATACATGTCTACCAAATAATTTTATCAAACTACTTGAACTTCCTTGCTACTATGGCTTCGAAACTGCAAAAGGCATTTTTCCAACAAACTAAGGATGCTTGGAAAAAATCTATCAAAGCATAATAGTAAGAAATAGATCATAGACAAGGCAGTGAGTAGTTTGAAAAATCTGAAGGCGGTCTGCTTGTTGATGGAGACCGTCCATCAGGACCCGATAGGGCCATTTTCAAACAGCTCACCACCTTTTCTATGCTACCCACATTTCCATGCTTCTCTACCAAGTATTTACATCAAACTACTCCTTCCCTTTGCTGCTATGGCTCAAAATCACAAAATAGATGCTTTGCAACAAACTATGGATGCTTGGAAAATATCCATCAAAGCATAATGGTAAACATATCATACTCCAAGGTGAGTGGTAGTTTGAAAAATTCCTTGGCGTCGCCGGTGATGGAATGCTACTTGTACACATTTGTTGTAATGGAGTATACCATAAGACCCCATTTCAAGCATTTCTTCAAATGGTTATTTCCTTCTCTATGCTACCACGCTTATCATACATGTCTACCAAATCATTGCTCCCAGACCGGTTCACCATATGGATAAAAGCCTAAAATATGTGCTTTCAAACAAGCTATGGATATGGATAGGGAAAATAGTAAGCATGATAGTAAAAAATATATAGTTTAATAAGTACTCAAAATTTTGTTCATTATCTCATACATTATAAGCCATGACATGCATCACTATTGTAGTTTTCATGATTGAATAGTTTGTTGTTTTATTTTCAGATGTTGGGAGTGGATACACCTCCAAATGTTCATACGAAAATGGAGCTTGGTTTTTCGTCTGCTATAGACTCCTTGATGCCTCTCACAGAGGTATGAGGCGAATTACTAAATTTCAATTTACATTCATTGTTATAGCTGTTAGTGAAAAATCAAACCATTATTGATTCGTAGTTTAATTTCTCTTTGGATGGTTTATACAAGGCTTCAACACACCTCAACATGGGAACACAAACCTTTCCCTCAAGGAGAGTGATCATCTAGTGGCAGTAAGTGATTATTTTGTTAAATATATCATTTTTATTATGTAATTTCTATATATTAATGTCTTTATTTGTTATTTTAATAGATACAACTTGACTAAGAACTAAACCCTAGGAGGAGCACCAGGAGCACTCCTCGACCTCATAACAAATGAGTGACAGATTTATCACCATCTAGTCGACAAGCAAAGGGAAAGAATTTATTTCTAGAGCATGGAGAGCAATGACTTTTGATTCTAGAGCCCTTTGTTGTATGCCTATATGGCATTTTTGTACATATTTTGTATTGGATATATTTGACATTGTATGCCTATATGGAATTCTCATAAGCCTATATGGCTATTTTGTATATATTTTATACTTATATCGACATATATTGATGTATGCCTACATGGCTATTTGGTTAATGCAAATATTTTTTATCAATGGTGTCCATATTTGTATTATAAATCCACAGTTCAATAGATGTAAGCTACATGTATTCAAGTGTATACTTTACAAATTATGTATATTCTAATGTATACTTTACAACTTACGTGTTTTCATGCTATACCTTATATTCATGCATATACTTTGTATTAATTTACGTATCCTATGTATTCGTGTGTATACTTCAAGGTTTATTTGTATTTCAGTACTTGTGCTTTCCTTATTCACATGTATGCTTGACTTATTCACATGTATACTTATTAATTGGTTAGCCCTAGAATTGACCATTGATGTCCTTCATGGTTTGTCTTGAATATTTATTAATTGATGCTAAACAACTTTATTCGTTGATGCTAAACAACTTCAATATTTCTAGGAATACTAGTAGAGTTACAAATTGCACAAATTGAAAAGAAAAGATTAACTGTAAATAAATGCATTGATTATTAACTTGATAATTGATTAAGAATGAGTATAATATATATATCAAGAGATGCTCCTTCTAGAATGGCAACTACCAACTAGAAAATAGGCAAAGCATTTTCAGTACTTTGAAAACAATAATCCACCCAAAATTGCAATGGGAGATAAGGAAAATGAACCCACATAGGCATAATTGAATAAAGAATAGTTCACCCTTCACAGCTTGGTGAAACCATTTCCAAACTTAGAAGATCTTAAAGATAAAGAAGAATTATGATCTATATAATATAGAATTAGTACCCACTTTGATGACTACAAAAAATTTCAACCATGGGCTTATCATGCTTTTTCAAATTTGGTAAGAAGGCTTATTTAAGATCCTTGAGCAATGTATTTCCTAATGCTCCCTTGTTCTTACATATCTCAATTCAGTTTAATTCAAAGAGTTCCATAAAATTCTTTATCTAAAAGCAAAAAACATGTTTTCAATTGGTATTCCATGAGTTGTTTTATAAAAAGATTTCAATATATTTAATCTTTTGATTGGAACGACTCAATTAAGCAAAGTATATATAATCTTCACAACACTTGCAAAACATAATATTCATAGTAGATGATGAGTAGTTAATTTCTTGACACATTATCATACAAACATTTATCTTGAATAGTCTTTAAACATTTTCACAACATAATCCTCACAGTACAGAATGAATTGTTATGTTCTTGATCCATCACCATATAAACACGTTGAAAGAT
>VDFB02252616.1:31651968-31690687 GCA_007258455.2 Sequoia sempervirens
CATACATACATAGAACCATAATACATATGTACATACAATCCTACATACATACAAGCATACATGTACATATGTACATATAATCTTAAATACATACATACATATAGGCATACATACATACATGCATTGATATAGACATACATACATACAAACATACATACAAGCATGCATGCATACATACATGCATGATATACAAGCATACATGTACATACACACATACAAATATATAAACATACAATCAATATAGTAGCATTTAACATAAAGCAAGACATAATGTGAGCGTGTTATAACACGCTCGTGTTATGTCTTGTTAGACATGTCCCACACAAACACAAAAAGCCATGTCAAAACTAAGATATAACGCGCTTGCATTATATCCTGCTTTGGGAATCCCCAAGCCTTAGGCTTGGTATTTTCCTTGGAATACCAACCCAAAGGCTTGGAGGGCCTTCCCAACAACCATAGATGAGTTTTTGCAAATTCTACAATATTTCACATAATTAGGTTCATGCTCACCATCAGGATTGTACGTGTTTCAATGTCAAACAAATCAAACACCTAGGTAATGTTAGGCTCTCTCTTAGCTATCCAATGATGTAATTTTTTTCACTTTTTGACAATGTTAAACCTTGGATCTATAATTTCTTTTTTTTTGTGTCTATTTTTTGGCAAAAAGTAGTGTTTAGTATTTTTTTCATTATAAATTAACCATTCATCAAAATTTTAAATAAATTACATTTCAGAAACTAGACTTCATTCTATATGTTTAAAAAAAAAAAAAATTCAATTAGTTTCCAAAAATTGTAGGGGTAGCACGGCCAAAATTATGTTTTTCAAGAAGTGTCCACTTTGAAAATTAGTAAAAAATCAAATATTCATTAAAAATTTATCAGTATTACTCAACTATAATACTTGTTAGCTAATTTCTCACTGAGCATTTTTACTAAAAAAAGTTCACTATGCTATGTTCCCAGTTGTTATGTTTCATTAAAAAACAAACACCAATTCACGTAGGTCCCTCTTCGACCTTATTCTCAACCAAAATAAATTAGTAGTTTAGAAAGTAGACTCACTCTGATCCTTGTTTTTGTTGCATCTAAAATTTTTAAGTGTAACTATCCTCAGAGTTTTCATGTCCAAGGTCAAGATTTCCATTTAAAAAAAAAAAGAAAAAAAAGTGGCCACTTAAGCCCCCCTTTTGGCCCCCCATCTTTTTGCAATTACCCATATTGAGATGATTCTTTTACTATCCAAAATACTTTCTAGTCTCACTCCTTGGGTAAATTTTCAGGTCAATACGAGCTTGTTTAGGCTGAATTACTAAAAATAGTGACCATTTTTCACCTTTTTTGACTTCTAACTGTCTTACACCCCTTAAGTGTCATCATGGGACTCAAAACAACTAAAGAAAATAAGGAAAACCATTTTTTTGGTGATGCAAGATTTCCCCTACACCATTGGATGCTCTTGCATTAGATGGCCATCTTGGGATACGGGCCCTTATGGAGGAGTTAAAATTCAAAGATGTCATCTATTATTAGTATGGAGGTTATTTTTACTATTCATGGCTCATTTAGAGTTATATTTACCATGCTAAGACAAGATTCTTCATTTTGGACGTAAGAATTTTTGTATTCTATCATATTTTGATGGTACATTATTTTGGAAAATCATTTGTGATATTCCTTTCTCCATTTCTCTTTGAAATAGTGGTGTAAAATAGTAGTTTTATGAGATTGTTTTAAAGGTTCATAAGTGTTGGCCAGAATGTTGCCAACATTTAGATTTTTAGTGTGTCAATGTATCTCTCTTTTAAATTGATACATACTTGTCCTATTTTTTGTGTAGAGTTTTTATTGAAAGAGTTTCTCTATGTAAATCTTGTGTCACTTATGGTCTACTGATTTCTTTTATTGTTTATTTTGCAATCGTAGAATATCTATCAGGTAATCATTATTAATTAAAAAAAAAAATTACATATAATTTCATAATATTTTATTACAATAATATTACCTTGATTATAAAAATTCATAATGTTAGGTTGACATTATCCTTATATTCTTCCCTAATTCTTGACCCCTCTCTATTGGTAATTTGACTTTTGTATCTAAACTTTAGAGGCTCCATTTTTGCTAATTTTGTTTTTTAATATAGGCTAAATTTTCAAGAGCTTCATAGTGGTGTACATAGATTTTGATTTTGCTATTTGGGTTTTTTTAAATTGTGGACACACTAAATAGAAAGTGTCATCATCATAATTTATTTAGAATATCTCATAATTGAAACATTTTTAAAGGGTTTTTATACAATTGTGATTAATTTATAAAGTGCCATCATATCACATACTTGTCTTTTGAGGGGCTTACATGAATATTTTGTAATCATGAACTACAATTACCTAAAATAGGCCACAAAGTTGAACTATATTTTTTAATACATATGGGATAAATCAAACTATACTGGTATGTAAAGTACATAAAAGATTATGCGCTTTCAAAAAATTTGCATCAAAGTGGCCTATTTTAGGTAATTTTAATACACTAAGATTAAAACTACTTCATTATTTTAACAAGTGGCAATTATAATCACACTAAATATAAAGTGTCATCATCATAATTTATTTAGAATATCTCATAATTGAAATTTTTTTAAAGGGTTTTATACAATTGTGCTTAATTTATAAAGTGCCATCATATCACGTACTTGTCTTTTGAGGGGCTTACATGAATATTTTGTAATCATGAACTACAATAAAGCTCCATTATGGCGGGCTTCATGCACATCCTTCTAGTGCTTCTTTGTACAACGTGACATATGAAGGGACAAGAGTGTAGTCAAATGACATGCACTATATGATCCTACCTCCATCTTGATGGAATCTCATATGAGTTGCATTTGGATCCTCTAGTTCTCTCTTTGCTTATGAATTAACACATCTTGATTCATATTAATTCACATTTCATATTAAGAGTCTTTTGTAAATGATCATAAATATTGTATCTAATTCACATCGGATTACACCTCAAAGTGAGAACCATTCATTATGGTTAATGTTCCCAAATCTTCATGGTCCTTGCTCCTATGGAGCAATTCTAGTTGTGGTTTAACATTAACACCAAGGTACATAAGCAACTTCTAGATTCACATTATTGTCTCCCTAGGATTGAGTTTTTCTTATATATTATATGTTTTCTTCTTCTGGGGGGTTTTTATCATTTTACATGGGCATCTAATTAGATCTAGTTGTTGAGACTCATTTTTATCTTTCACATATCTCTCAAGTTGAACTTAAGGGGGTGTTAGTGTAATTATTTAATTACACATTATTATTTAAGTTTAATTTGGTAATTTTTTATTGCTTTGTTAAGACAAAATAATTGAGTACAAACCATTTTCTTCTTTTATGTGATTCTACTTTTCTCTTATCCTCTCATATTTAGAAACTTAGTTCAAATGATCCCTTATTTTTTGGTTTTTTTTCCTCTTCTTCACCCTCATTGGATTTGCAAACTTGAAGCTCTATTGTAGCTCTTTCCTTCCATGCATAAAATAATTTTATATTAATTTCTCCATATTCGTGATATTAATTGTTATTATCTACTAATGGCATGAAGTGTTCTCCTAAAAATTGACTATGCAAGTAAAAGTAGAACCATCATGCTTCCCATTATTACTTTTCATTTGATTAGAAATAAATTTGAAGAATGTTTATATTAGAAGCTTAAATGTATTGCTAAATGATGCAATCTTTGAAGTGCATAAATATTTACATTTGTAAATTTTTAATCTTTATGCTAATTTGATGTAAATTTAGCATATAAATGTGCTTTCATTATCTTATACAAAATTAAAAATTTGTTTGAATTTTTTTATATTGAATAATTTTAATATTATTTAAAAAAAGAGTGCTATTTCTTTTTACATATTCAATATTGTTTATTTCAACAATTTTTTTATATTTGTCTTTATTACAATTAATGTCAATATTTATTTCAAATAAATTGATTAGTCAAATTTTAAACTTATTTTAGACTTGTTTCAAATATTGAACTTGTTCTAAGTTGTACAAACTTATGAGTTTAAATTATTTTATTTATAATTTATCGAATCTAAATAAGATGGCACTATTTTACATAAATGAGTAAACCTTAAATCAAAACTAATGTATTTTCAAGGGGATAAATTTATTCTATTGATTAATTGCTTTGAATTGCACAATTTTTAGATAGCTAGATCAAGGAGATAACCTTTCATGCAAAATGTCACACTTTCTTAAGAAATTGCTACTAATGAATAAATAGATTTGATACTTCTTCCTATCTAATAACACCTTTATCCTTGTATCCATCCTAAGTCTCATTAATATATAAAAATATTATGCAACAATCAAATAATGAATATCTTAAAAATTTAAAATAAATTAAAAATTACATGAAAATAATACTTAACAAATACTACATTATACTTATTTTTTTAATATCAATTTAATATATTAATTATCTATTTATAATAATTTTTAAACAAATACATATAAATACAACTTATTATAATTAAATCATTAATCTTCAATGAAATAAATTGTAACTTATTATTAAAAATATTAATACAACTTATTAATAATAAACCTACATTTGAACTCTATTTAAAAATTTAAACTAACTAAAAATTTAAATTGTTCGAAATTGTTCATCTTTACAAACTTTTCTACTCACACATTATTAAGTTTAATATTTTCCATAAAGTTAATTATTTGGCAAGCAATTTGAACTTTAGAACAATGGGAATGATCAAAATGCATGAGCATTTTATTGTTCAATAAAATGTGAGCTATTTAATAATTATTAATGTGGTGTTGTCATCTTTCACCATCGAATAGCAAAGCTTAACTTACAGCCCCACTACGCGTTTTCAAAATTCTCAAAGTCATGGATTCAAATAATTGGAAAGAGTAGGTTTACTTTTTTATTTTTTTAATATTGAAAAAAGAACAATACAAGGACAAAGCAGTCAATAGACTTTGCTCTTTAATACAATGATGCCAACTTTGCTATTATTTCAAAAAGTGCCCATTTATTTTTATTTTTATTTAAAAATGATAATATTTATATTGAGTGGGCCTTAGGCATTAACTGGTACATGACATGAATGTCAACAGCAACATCAACACTCTAGGTCAAATCCAGAGAGACTTGGATTTTGATGATTACAATAACACCACGATTTATCTATTGTACTATAAGATCAACCTATGATCAATTAAATATTTATTAAAATAATCTATAATTGTTTATCTAAAATATAATATTTATTAAAATAAATAATATTTTATGGACTGTGGAAAATTCATTTCAACTATAATCTATAATAACAAAATACATTGATTAATTATGTCCCGGATCATGTCCTCGATGAGGCTTAGGTTTATGAGGATCAAAGTTAGATTTATGAGATTGGAGAAGTTTGCGCCCCATTGTACCTACACTTCTCTGCATTAAAAACATAAAAGCATTAATAATGTGAGGGAAAAAAAATATTTATATAATAAAGCCATATTTAAATTCATGTTGCCCTAAAACAAACATATCCGTCACAATAAAGCACAACTCATAAAAGGTCTTATGGGAAAAATCAAATCCTAAATGATATTTATGAAGAAAGTAGTTAGACGTGAAATAAAATAAAAGTACTAGATATTTCCAGTATTTTTTTTATATTGAATCAAGATGTTTTCAGTACCTTTGACTAGGATATTCTTTTTTGATTGAGTGAATATTTTGGTTGGGAATTTTTTTTTAATTAAATAAATATATTTGACTCGATCTTGGAATCAGGAGGTAGTTTTGAAAAATACACTAAAACCCTAAACAAGTCAGAACTAACCTTCCACCAATGACTCCACTGAAGAAGAAGAGGTAACCGTTATTTGAATCTGATCACAACTGCGATGTTACTCCGCTCGATGGGACAGGGCTCTTAACCCGGGCCACTCAGGTTCTGAGCAGATCTGTCATGCTCTGGCTCGGTACAGGCCTAGCCAGAGCTACTATCTGTCTCGTACGGAATCGCAATTAATAATAGATTGACCGGGAGTACAAATTGGTTCTGATACAAATAATAATCACAGAGACACAGATCAGGGGCAGGGGGCCAAATCGCCCCACCAAGCCCTACCGGCTAAGAAGAGGTAGGGCTTGGCGGTAGGGCCTGGGTTAACTTCTGGATTTGGATCTGCTTTCACTAAATCTCCTTGAATCGCGGCTTATACCTACGCTGCCGGATCATTTACTGGTTCTGGTCATAGATCGGCCTCTCGAATAATAATAGGTTCTTCCACAAGGGTAGAAGCTTTTTACTGGAGCTTCAGCAGATCCTATTGAACGACCACAATTCCGGTGGATTTCACAGCCCCTGCGTAGAACCCCACTCGGATAAAGTCACACAACGACCGACCTATAGTGGTTGTCCCAACCTACTATAAAGCATAACCCTAATAGTAGAGCTCTAGAGGGATGAAGACGTGCAACACGTGCAAGATAGGAGACAAGTACGCACCCTATGATTAACCATCCCCACGTAAAAAAAGACTGTGGGTCTCAAATTACCCATTAAATTAGTGCTAACTATATGGCTAGCGGAAATTGACCTACTGTTAAAACTACAAATTTACCCATTAAATTAGTGCTAACTGTATGGCTAGCGGATATTGGCCTACTGTTAAAACTACAAATTTAATACAAAATTATAGACATGTGCAGCTGTCTCTTTACAAATTTATAAAAAAAACAGGAAATAGATCAAAATACGTTTAAATTACTTAAATTAGTAAATAATAAATTTACCTCTGAGACAGAATCGCGAGCTGTCAGATCAGAAATATCTGAGCAAAACGCGCAGGCCTTGTCCACACGCTCTTTAATGTCGTTCATTATCTCAAAAGCTTTGGCCGGCAGCGTTAATTTTGGAGGGGCTTCTTGCTCACTTGGCCCGCTTCCCGACCCATCCAACAGAACCGAAGCGTCAAGGCCCTGTGCAACACCTGTCAACATTTAACACCAACCCAGCAAACAAACAAACATAGCGAAAGAAATAAATTACTTAAAATCCAACCTGAACAAAACAGTCATGAAAGTGAAGACAGAGCAACCCGGCGGCCTGAACAATATCCTTCTTTAAATAAGAATGGATCCGTTTCTCGATAACCGATTCCAGTTTTAGGCAGGTGCTCTTATCAAACGAACATGAAAGCCCATTTACCAGAGGAGGTTCGGCATTCAAATTCAAAAGATTCTCCTCTTCAGCGCAAGCAAGGAAAATGAAGAGAGCGAAAAGCAAGCAGCGCGCAGCAAAGTTTTCCATTGGCTTGCAATAATACAGCACTTACGGTTTTTCCAGGGAAGAAGCAATGGCATGGGGGCATCCGATGGCTCATGCCTTATAAACCCTGTCTCTAACGATTTCCCTACCGCCCGTGTTGTCCATTCACCTCCACGTCAAAGTCTGCTGCGCCTGTCATTGAAGGGACGGTGTCCCTACAGCCCGTGCTGTCCTTTCACCTCCACGTCAATGTCTGCTGCGCCTGTCATTGAAGGGACGTTTTTTAACTCCATTTTACCTATTTCGTTACCATTTTCCAATAGTATAAATTTTAGAAAAACAAACGCACATGTATATATATATGATTAGCTATAAAACCCTAATATTTTTAGTTCTATTTTAGTTTTTTTTAATAAGAGTTATATATATATATATATATATATTTTTTTATTTTTTTTTGTATATGTATATTAATATATTATTGGTGGGGGGTGGATGGCGACGGGAGGAGTTGTGTTCTGCTCGGGGTGGCCTGTGAGGCTGCGGTTGCATGTCATGCTTCCTCATTGCATGTTGTTGTTTCTTGCAGCAGGGATAACCTTGTTTCTTGCTCGGTGGTCGGTGATTCGATCTGTTGGGTGGGGTTTTTTCGTGTGTGTGGGGGGGTGTTTTTATTATTCTTGGTTCACTTTCATTTTTAGCTAGGTGATCCCACAATACTAGTTTACAATTTTTGGCCAAACTAGACACTGAATTGATTTTTTCTAACTAGATCTTCACTTTCGAGCACCTATAGCGGCTAAACTGTGAGGAATTTGAAGATGATGCAAAATAATAATTTGTGATATTTTGTCTATAGATTCTAAAAATATTTTTTTCAAAATTTTTGGAATCAGATCGCACTTATTTTTTCATCTCCTTTGAAAACTAGTTTTTTCAGTAAACACCATTTTTAAGGAGTGACGCTCACCATATACAACATAACTTTTTTTCCATGAAGGATAAAATTCTATTTTTTCAAATTTAGATTTGTGACTATGATATCTAGTGCTTCCAATTGGTTTCATAGTGTTTTATTGAATATTTTTTCCTTAATCAAACTACTTAAATCAAACCAATTATAATTCAAACATAGAGATACAACATAAATTTTTTGTATGTATCGAAATTCAATTTTTTGTTGGATCAACTTCAATATCTAGTGCACTCATATTTTCAAAAAAATTGATAATCTGCTATTTTTCCACATGTGCATAACAAAACTTGATTTTGTTGAAAACCTATGTTTAATCAAACTAAAAACAAATACATAATAAAACCAAAACATATTAAAATTATATTCGTTGGATAGCTCATTTCGAGGACTACCATTATCCAGTTGTCTCTTCCATTTTCATCCTCAACTCAAGCTTCAAAGGGAAAAATTCTAGAGTTTTTTGGTGCCAGAGGGGGAGAAGGGGGAAAGGGGGGTTCGAGCGAACCCCCTTTCCACAAAGCTTTTCTTTTAATTTTTTCTTGAGAATGGTGGGACCCAGCATTTAATGGGTTCACTCGAAGGGGGGTTCTAGCGAACCCTCTTTGGGTTCACTCGAACCAAATGTTCATTTGAACCCCCAAAAACCTTTTTTTTTTTGCATGGGGGCATTTTTTGCAACTTTTCCTTCCTCACTTGAATTGTAAACCAGTTTTGTGGGTTTACCCATCTGCTCTAGGCTTTATTCAGAGCTTTCTTCTTTGAGGGTTTTTTCATGTCTCCTCTCCGGTGATGGATCGGGGGGAAACTTCAAGAGCCAATACTGCAATGGATTTCCAATCTACCTTGCGAACGAAATCTCCTTCTCTTTCAATGAAGGTTTTAGATAATAACTTGTTCTCTAATGATTTAGGGAATGGAGGATTCGCTCTCGCTAGAGGTCCTTGTATCCCAAAAGTTAATGGGTTCCTGGAATGAAGAAAAGATAGACCAAAACTTGAATGATTTATAAACTTCTAATTTTGAGGTTTGGACCATTATATGGAAGGAAAGGTTGGAAACTCTTTTAAGTTGAAATAGGCTTAGAAATAGGGTAAAACCATAGACTTGATAGAATGTCAAAAAGGAGTAATAGATCAAAGTGATCGATGAAACTTTGTCAACACAAAGCTTTAGTATGAAGTAGTATCAAGATTTGACAAGTATCTAGGAGCAATGTTATGCTCGAGATGGACAAGTAATCAAGAGAACAAGTACTTTATGGTAAGGAAAATAGATGTGTAAGTGATGGACGAACTCAGTTTATGAGTTTCTTAAAAAGTGTAAATACCAAAGGGGAAGGATGGGACCCACGATGTAGTGCGCAATACATTGTTATTCATTTTCTATTTGGATTATACTAAGGATAAATTCATGGACCAATGATTTTTTATCACTATGTTTTAGATGTTATGTATACTTACTATTATATCTTGGATGTGTGTATGTAAAAATCTCTTTGGGAGAGTAAGTATGTCTAAGGCATATGAGATTTCCCTATGTTATAGTGAGGACACTCGAAGCAAGGTCTAGGAAGGACAAGATTGCTACATAGGATGAAAGTTTATAAATTTTACATATTTCGAGAATGATAAGTAAAACTATTAAATATAACTTTAACTGTATGTTAAAAGGCTACAGATCATCATGGACAATGACTCAAAAGGGGGAAGTATGTTGCACCCCAAGTTGTGAAGTTACTATTTACTAATACTACATGGGGTAAATGTGAATACTAGAGATGAATTAATGATGCTTGTACCTTGTTATCAATACGAATGTTATCTTATTTGATATTATTTCATTTGATGTTATTCGTGGTGAAATACTGCATAAAGGTGAATAGATGGTTATTGAATTATTGTTATTCTAACTTTGAAGATGTTTATATATGTTGCTTATTGATGTGAACAATTGAATACCAAGGCATGTGCTAGTGGTTGCAGGTAAATGTCTATTTCTCCAGGGGGAGGGGAAGTATCACTAAGGAGAAGATCTTGGTCGAGTAACCAGTAAATGTACCTATTTGAGCATAAACACACACCACATTAGAACATTTTATTGAACTGAGTCAGTATGTGGGTTATAGGTAAGTCATCCATAGCTTGTATGTTTGCATTAGGAGTCTTGTTTACTTTTGCATGCATTTGCGAGTGATGTTTATCTATTTGGTTTATGAGATCTATCTTGTGACATTACGATCATATAGATAAGTAGGATGTAGGTGGAAGTATGTTTATACGTATGCGCATGCATGTCAAGAGGATCTAACGACAATAAATGCATATGTACAGATATACCACACGTACACACTTATCAATATGATGGTAACATAAATGGATGTAAGTGAATTGGATGTGGACATATATATATATGTGTGTGTGTGTATAGTATATACACGTATCCATATGTATATACATATCGATACAAGTGTACGTTGGAAAATGGATATGCTCATACAGATGCATCGATATGGTATACCTACACATACATGTACATAGATGTATATACATGTATACATATACATATATGCATACATCTTGTATAATGTGGATATTATAATTATTATTGCCTTCGAATATATATATATATATAAGATGTATGTTGACTGGCTTACAATATATATTTATTTATCTAATATATATATGTAAATATATATTAAATATTTTATATATATATATATATTTAAGTTATATATTAATATACATACATAAATATATATATATTAATACTGAGGTATTTATATATATATATATATGTATATTAAAAATATACTATATATATGGGGTTCACCCCGCAGCGTGACGGTAAAGTCACGGGCCCTGTTGATAGGGCATCACAAGTTCGAAACTCTCCATCGCATGAAGGAGGGCTCTTTGCTGGCGGATGAAGGAGGTAAAGAGGATGCTAGTCAAAGGTCTTATCGGTGGTGTTCAGACCACACGATCTCGCGGCAGGAGCAAGATGCTGGCCCGTCATTGGTGTCCAGGCCACTTGGACCCCATGGCAGGTACAGAAGGAGATGGTGCCATGGTGGAGTCGGGGTAGGAAGGAGGAAAAGGAATTGGAGAGAAGAGGAGTGGTGGTTGTGGGTGTGTCAGGAGAAGGAGCTGAGTAGGAGGTCTGAGGTGATGCCAGCCGATGGAGGACGGAAGGGAGAGTTGCGATGAACCTGTGGAGTGATAAGGGGGTAGAAGCGAGGAGTGATAAGGTAAAGTAGAGAGATTGTAGAGGGATAAGGGCTTGTGGAGAGAGGAGAGAAGGAATGCGACTGTGGGAGAAGGGAGTGGAGAGATAAGTAGAGAAGAGGAGAGATAGGGGTGATAGAGGAGGAGGAAGGAGGAAAGGAGAGGTGACGGAGGAAGGATGGAGATAGCGAAGGAGCAGGTGAGAAAGGAGGCTGTGGAGGAAGGAACGAGGAGGGAGGTGGCTGCAGAGGAAAGGCTCGAGGAGGAAGTAGAGAGGCGGGATGAACAGACAGACGGAAGAAGGAGATGAGACGATGGCTTAGGGTTCGATCTAGGACCATTGCACACAGTCGGCTCACCCATTGATGACTGTTGTTAACAGTTGCTACGGAACCCTGACACACAGTGTCTCAGTGAGCATAATGGAGAGACAATGGGGATGAGGTCCCCCAAAAATGTGGCCTCACTGGTTCATAGCTCCAGTCAAAAAGCACTTACGGATGAAAAAAAAATACTATATATATAATACATATAGTTTAAAACTTTGGAAATTGAATTATTTTGATTTAACAAATGAGTCAATTTGATGAAGACTTCTACTCACGTATTTTAACTTTGGCTTAAATAGGCCAATATAGTTAATATGATGAAATTCAAACTTTGAATCAAACACAGCTATGTGGAAAATCGCGCAGTACCTGCTAAAGGAATATGTAGGGATGAACAATGAAATGCATCTAAATATTTATGTCTTTGACCAAGTCGATATCTGAAGCTTGACTAAATTCAACACAGTTAATGATTTTAATCGAATCAACCCAGAAAATAGTCGATACTGGGTATGTGTTAATGAAATGAGATTGACTTCTTCTCAGCATATGAAAATCCTGCCATCTCACAAATTTGGTGCCACCTTGGTTACCATTTTTCTATAGGTGTTGATTTGGCAGAAAATTATGAATTCCCCCATGTGCTTTTGAAATAGTCTTCTTGATGTTGGAAAAATTGGAAGTCGATTCATCATGTTTATTTTTGAGTGTAGGCTTGAGTTGGCACCACCTCCAGGTTGAACAATTCAAAATGGGAGTGGTGTCAATTTACATGCCATGGCTATAGGAAGCTTTGTGGTTGGATGCTCTATAAATAGTCGCCCAACTCTCTTGCAACGCATGGTCTTTTGTGTTATCACATTCATTATACTTGAATTACCTTGTGCATTATCCGTGTTTCATTCTTGCTAATCTAAGAGTGAATATTATCTACCACCATCATTCATTTTTGTGTGATCATTACTAGCATTGAGAGAGGTGTATCATACCAAAGTAATACGCCCTTGCTAGTTAATACATCTAAGTTTTACCAGTTTATAATATCTGATTTTTGAGTGAGGAAGGAGTGGACTTTGTGAGGAAGAATTGTCTATTTTTGAGAGGAGAGTACTTTCAACAAGAGAGGGAGTGGGAATTGATTTGTGAAATTGAATTGAGCTATAAGAAAAGGTTGCATCGTCTCCATTATCAGGGATAAGCGATAATAGGCATGGGGTTTCTTCTTCTTACTATTTACTTGGAATTGATGTGTTGTCTATGCTGCATGAAATGTATTTTCTGTTTGAGCAGTAGAAGTAATTAAGAGTGACTTTGAAAAATGGAATTGAAGCTTTTTAGGCTAGTTTCATATTGTGTTTTTAAGTACTCCATGATAGGAGAGATTGCTTGACACAAGTACTCAAATATACTAGATATGTTGAAGAGATTACCTGACATAGGTATTTAACTATGAACATGTGGTACAACATAGGTGTTTAATTATACTAGATATGTTTGAGCATGGGATGCAATATGTTTGTATTTACTCCATAGTAGGAGATGGGTGTTTATCATAAGTATTATTTTCTAGGTATGATTGAACATGGAAGGCACATATGATACACTTAGCTAAGTTAATTATTTAACTAAGAAAGCTTGTGTTTACTCCTAGGAGAGGTCATCCAGTATGGGAAAGGGTTTAATATACTTATACGTAAGTAGATTGATTGAAGGTAGGTTATCTAGGATGATGGACTATCCATTGAAGGATATACCTAGCTTGTGTAATTACTTAGTAGATTAATATGGTTGTAGGGTATCTGGGATAATGGGAACATCCATTGAAGGAAATACTTGTTCGTAGCTAAAGATAGCCTTAATTCAAATCGACCCTGAGTAGTGTATGTGATAGATAACTCTTAGTCATTTACTAAATTAAAACTCTTTGATCAAAGTAGTGCATTGTCCGAGACTCCACTAAAGATTGTGTGACTATTGAGACTACACTGTCAGTTCATCATGATCCATTATTACATACTAGTTCAAGATTGTGGGATTGCAAGGTTCTAGTTAATGTAGGAAACAACACTATGCTCAATTGGTTGTCATTATCGGTTACTCTACCAATCTATTCATCAAAGGGAAGGGCCATCTATCGAATGATAAATGTGTGGGGGAGGACTGCATTATGAGTTTGTTGTTGGTAGAAAAGTGCCTGAGTGAAGCTTCTCCTCCACAACAGGCGACAAAAGAACCGAGATTTGAAAGGGAAGATCCTGGACCGTCTTACAACTATTAGTTCTAAAGCTCACTAGAGCTATGTATGTTAAGGTATGTATTCTTGTTACGTGTACTTGTGAAGTTATTGTAATGAAGTGGAATATTTAATGAAATGGCATCTTGTTTGTATATTTTCAATAAAAGAAAAAAAATTATTACAATGACTTGTTAGTGCATGTTTATTTACTCGTATGATCTAAATTTAGAAAATTTTACTATACTAAAGGGTTGGCATGTTACACAAACTATGCTAAGATGAATGTGAGCTAAACTAAAATAGAAGCCATTAATGGATGCTTAAGCTAATATGGACGAAGATTAATCTAAAATGTTAACAAATGCTAAAAATGGATGCAAGTGAGTATGAATTTCAACATCATAACTTTGCTATCAAAATATGGATCCATTTCTCTCCAAATGGTGAAGTATTTATAGGAGAGAAAATGAAGAATCAAGGGCTCAGATCAATTTTCCCAATCAATGGTCAATATTGAATGAAGGGTGAAACATGGATCAAGTATTCTCATCAATGGATGAGAATAAAAGATCACATGGATTAAAGAAAGCATCAATGGATGAAAATGATTCAAACAAACACACTTTGTAACAACTTTGAAAGTTTGTTACAAAGTTTGTTTGGAAAGCATATTCCATTTTTGGAACCAAATAGAAGAATATTCCTTTGGAATATTCCCTATGCAAGTGGATGGGTGAGGAAAATTAGTAATTTTCTAATTAAAACTAAGTTTTAATTGTGCAAGTTGAGGGGAAAAGACTTCTCATTAAATAATTAGTTTATTTAATGAAAAGGGGATGCAAATGACATTTAATGAAATGATTTAGATTAATTAATTAAATGAGAGGAGATAAGGGGGGGTTTAAATTAAATAATTTGCATTATTTAATTAAACAAGATGAAATGTTAGTGTGAGAGGGTAGGAATTAACCTAATTAGCTTAATTAGATTAATAGATGAAAATGATGTGTTTAATTAAATAACTAAGCTTATTTAATCAAACAGGTGAAAAGAGGATGAATTCTAGGACGAAATGATGTTAGTATATCGAATTCATGTGTGTAACATCACTCGAGAAAATTTTAAGTGTCTACACACATAACAAACTCTTCATATCAAATGGAAACCCCTTTTCACAAGGAAAACCCTTGTAAACCCGTCAATCAATACCCCTTTTTGCAATGAATATTAGTTCAATTCTTCATAGTCCCTTAGGCATAATGACAAAATGACATATATTTATGGAAGATATACATACCTACTAGGGAATTTTCCACACCTATCACATTCCTTTTGGTTGCTCTACAATTCCCTTCCCAGCTCCCCAGAAACCTTCAAAATGCGAATGTTGAAAATGACAACGTTATGGGTAGAAAAATAATGCAGGTTTGATTTCCACAGTGGGTTGTGAGTTTTTTCATACAAAACGCAAATTTTACAAACCCTCAACAAAAAAGCACATAAACAACTCTCAAAACACAATGTGAAATATTTTTTATCCATTCAATTTTTCACAGGACCCCCTACACAAAATGGCAAAACAACACATATTTCTAGAGATATACATACCTCATGATAGGTAGTTGCATGCATCTCTTATGCATCTTCCAAGGGAGAATGGTTGCTCTACTTCCCTCTATGCTTCTTCCCAACTCCTCACAAATTGCAAAATGTGAAATATGGCGGTTATTTTCTTTCAAAATAGATGATTAGAAACGTGCCAAAAATTTAATTTAAAATCTTGTCGGCGAGCCACATTTTTTGATGATTGGATAGGTGAAATCACTAATGGCATGCGCCAACACGTGCCTAAATGCCCATCAACATTCGTCTGTTAGTCTATCTTGAAAGGATGCCATATGGGGGATGGGGTGTTATGTCTTATAATATATAAGACATAGGCATGTTTTGTCGGAAGATTAGGAGAAAATTTATGAATAAATACAAATAATTAATATTTTAACTAAAATAAAATAATATTGTCCTTGTTAAACAGTTGACATGCCCTGTCTATTCTTCAATAATAAAACATAGATATTAAAATAATAGGGATTGTTAAATTTTAAAATTTTAAAATTTAACATGGAAGTTAAAATGGTTTTAAATTAAATAATATTTTATATAATATAAATTATAATAT
Source organism: Sequoia sempervirens (assembly GCA_007258455.2). Taxonomy (NCBI): domain Eukaryota; kingdom Viridiplantae; phylum Streptophyta; class Pinopsida; order Cupressales; family Cupressaceae; genus Sequoia; species Sequoia sempervirens. The sequence continues at coordinate 31,668,224 of VDFB02252616.1, forward strand.
TATATTTCTATTTTATACAATATAAATTATTTATTTTAACTATCTATCATTCTATCTCTACCTCATTCTTTCTTTCTCTTCCCATATATCTCTACCTCTCTCTCCTCTCTCTCTCCATCTCTATTTGTTTATCTCTACCTCTCTTTGTTTGTCTTTCTCTCCATCTATCTCTCTATCTCTCTCTTCATTTCCCCCTCTCTCTATATCTCCTTATATCTCTATCTCACTATCGAGATCTCTCTACCTCTCCCTCTCCCTATTCCTCTATATCTCTTTATTTCTTCCTCTCTATCTCTCCCTCTATCTATCCCTCTCTACCTCTATCTCTCCCTCTCTCCCTATTGTAAACATAACATTAGCTTGTTTATAATACAACCTAATTATCTTCCTAATTAAGAGCTTTTCTTTTAGTTGTGTTTCAATCCTTGTAAGTGGATGCATAGTTGATTTGAAGCTATTACTTCTCCATTGAAACTTTATTGCACAAAAAACATCATTTATTAAAGCAAAGGATCAAATAGGAATTAATTATAGGCATTTCTTCTTTCTCATTGGTGAAGTAGGAATATATAAGATCTTACATGATGTCATTATTATTGTACTTGAGTCATGTGAAAGCCATAGTAAGGTCAAGCTTATAAATTGTTAGAGAACCTCTCTAACATGCTTTTTTTTTTAGACTGTAGGAATCGATCGAGCATCTGTCCCCCTATAAATTGAAGTGTGCCTAATAGAAAAATTTCATGTGACTAGTGACGCTGGTGTGACACACCCTCTGGTACCATAGGGACAATGGGGAGACTAGACCTGTTGACCTCTTTCCCGCAACATGATGCTTTAGCCAATCGAACTAGGCCCACCACCCACCTCTCTAACATGTTTTAATATTTGCATTGACAACCAAAAAGTAAGAGAGTTTATATAAATGGATATAAATATATCAATATTAAGTTTCTTGTGCACTTTTTGTTATACACTTAATAAAGGTTCTTTGGTTTGCACTTGACAAGCTTGTATGTACTAAAAATATAGTTAAATCCTCATGGAGCTTTGCATATATAAGGTAGGCTTGATTCAAAGACCAATTATATTTATTTTTATTAATCTTTTTGGAGCCTTAGGGATCACAATTAAAATGTTATCATATCCTAAAGTGAAGAAGTATTTATATCCCATAAGAATTTGTTTTGATTGTAAAATATGTAATAATGATTCTTAGCTCCATGCTAAGGTTAACACATATCCCTCATCTTGATTAGTAAGCATTGCTTTTAAGATAGTTGAGTTTCATTTTGATAGGGACAATGAGATTTCATTAATATAAAAAAGATAGGGGACAATCTCGATTTAGAATACCCCTAGTTATTAGATTCAACATAATAATAAGGATTGAAAGAATTTAGGTTAAAGTATTACAAGACATAACCCATGAATATTCTTCCCACAAAGAAATTATTTTCAACAAGATCTACTAAATATACAAAAATGCATTTGCATCAATAAAAAAGGAACAAGGAAATACTTCACACCTTCAAGATTATGTTGCCTGAAGAAGTATGCAAATAAGACCCATGACGAACCATTTATAGTTGTAAGGAAAATTTAAAAACAATTGGTAGAGTCAAACTCTTTAAGGAGGATAAAATATTGGAGCATCTTGAACTAATCTTCAAAGCCAAAGACTGAGTGGATTCAATCACAACTATTTGAGTCTCACCAATCAATCGTTAATAAGATCAAATATCTCACAAAAATTTAATAGATTTTCCCCTTATTGTAGGCCTAAGAATTATGATCCCAAAAAAGAACTCCACTCCATCCACAAGACTAGGGAGCATAAAATTAGAACTTATTGAGATTACAAATTGGTTCATCTCAAATCCCTGGAGGAACCTTTCCCTAGACACATTTCTTCATTCTTAGGATCACTCAATTGAGATTATTAATTAGGCATCCATTGGCCATCAAAATTTAAACTTGCAAATCTATGACTTGACCCCTTCCTTTCACATCATGAAATAATAATGTGCCTAACCATGTTCTTCTTACCCTTCTACTTTTCGGTCGATATTTTTCCTTGACTCGATTCAAATTGTGCATAAATGGAAAACCAAAGTTGACGTGTACCATAGACATAAGAAACTCAAGGTGTATTATTCTTAATTTCATTGGCCTAACATAAGTATAGTGAAGAATCATAATAATTGAATTGAAGGGAAATAAAATAAACTAAAACGAGGCAATAAAATCTATATAGACAATGTTAGAAATATAGACATTTTTCATCAAGACGAGGCAATAAATCCATATACAACTATAAACATAAAGTATGGATAAATAATTTTTTTATGTTTGATTTTACCTGTAACTTTTAATATAAAAATTTAAATTTTAACTTTTACAGTTTAATATAATTTATTTTTATTTTAAATATTTTATTTTGAAACAAGACCAACATTTTCCCTAATTGACATTCCACACCTCTTCCGTGTACCCATTGCACACCAAGGTGTGATTGCTAGTATAAGACTTTCCAAGTTAAAATAGTTAATCTGAACTTGATGTACACAAAAAAAAATCTTTCTAGTTGCACATTGTATTTGTACCATTTAATGCTTGGTTACTTGTGAAGAACTGCTTAGCCACGTTGATTACAAGATTCATTGAATTTAGACCTCAATCTAAAAACTAGATTTCTCTAATTTTATTATTTAAAAGACTGAAGTCACATCAATTGGGACAGGGTGTTTCAAAATGAACAAATGGGTGTTTCCAACTTTGAGGTGTTGTCCCAAAAGTTAATCTAGTTAAGAATTTTAAGAGACCTTTCTTTGTGAGGCTGCTGTTTTTTGTTTTATGCCATCTGTTTCTTTGGCTGGAGGGTATATGTATGGTGTAAACAGCTTGTTCTTGGACTGCTCTCTGTAATTTCTTTATTCTTATTTATATACGTGGTGAGAAAAGAACTTTTGAGAAGGAATATTACGTTGATGTTTATATTTATCTATCCAAGTGTCAGGTGACCCACCTCACCTTGGATTACCAGTCAAGATCAAAATCTGCAGGTACCACCCCATTAGAATATCTAAGGAAGCTTTACGTGGGCGGAGAATATATGGCACAAGTGGGTCTATTTTGTCTCAATCTGGAATGCTTTCCTTCATGCCTCTGACATCCGGTCACTATTGTATTACTTTACTTATTTGTAATTATTATAAAATTTAAAAGGATGTGGGTGATTGTCAAAATCTGAAACCTGCACCCACCGAACTTCTCTTCTCTTTACCAGATATGATGTAACGTGAAAAATTGCTGCATATTTAATTTGAACAGGTGTCGAGAATAAGTAGTCTTTTTGTTTGGTCAAATTTTAAAATTTAGAAAATACTTTATAATTGAGCTATTTTAATTGAGCTATTTTTTCTTCGGTCAAATTTTAAAATTTAGATAATACTTTATAATTGAGCTACTTATCATTGTATCTAAAACATTTATTAAACTTCAATCCCACTATTTTGTCCTTTCTTGTGGCTCAATTTTTTTAAAGTATATATATCTATATAGGGGGGAGGGGTCTATAGTAGGGCAGCCTATTTCTGGGTTTTTTAATTTCATAATATATGATTTCAAAAAAGTTTCAATTTTGTACAGTAGTTTACTTGCTAACTCATCTGCTTAAAAAAATTATTTTTAGGGTCACATCATCAAATATGATGCCACGTCAGCATGTTTTTTGTAAAACCACATAGGGGCTCATAGTAGGGCACCGTGTCCCATGAACATGTTCCGCTGATGTGGCATCACAAGTTTTGTCAAAGTATGTACTTTATGGAAAAAAGTGTTTTGCAAGTGGATATTAAATGCTCCATTATGGGGCCCACTGAGGATTACTTCTATCCCTACTATTGGTCCTTGCCCTACTATGGGCCCCTCTCCCTATTGTCAATGTACTTTGATTGGTTGTTATATATATATATATATATATATTGAATCAAGTAGATTACAAAGAATAAGAGAGCTACCAAAGGTCGCTGATAGGAAAAAAAAAACTTACAACCCATAAATACCACACAACCACAGGAGGGTTGTATGTAAACACCCAAACCCAAAGCTGTACAATATTACAATTTAGCTATACAAACATATCATAAGTTGCACAAAATACCACACAACCACAAGAGGGTTGTACGTAAACACCCAAACCCAAAACTGTACAAATTAACAAAGCTACACATACATATCAAAACTGCACCATTAATCAAAACTATACATTCATTTCATAGACTGTACAATTTGACTCTGGGTGAGCTTGTTTTCATATTGAAATCATAAAATTTGATCTTTAATTTGCTGAAGTTGAACCAAGTTCTTTGCGTTTTTCTTGCATAATACTTCAAGCTGCGAAAACAAAAAAGCCGCCTGCATAAAAATGTCAAAGTAAAGCCATAAAGTTGCACTTGCTTGATGAAAGTTATTAGAAAATACAACTGAACATATGTCTTTCCATATGTGTTTGACAATCACTTGCCTAATGGAGTCAACAATAACATTGTTGTGCATACCAAAACCAAGGATCTAGTTTCTTTCCCATTTAACTCATGATAGAAAATAGCTGGAAAATTTTAAAAAATAGTTGTCCATTGTCTCTTAACATAAGTGTAGTCCCAAAATATATGTTTCATATTTTCAATGCATAAACAACAGGGGCACTTGGCTGGTTGAACCATCATACATTTCAATCTATCCCCAACAGGTAGCTTGCAATGTAAGATTTTCCAATCCAACACTTGCATGTCAAAAGTTGCTTTCGAATTCCATATTTGAGTACTTATTCTAATCCAAAATTTGGAACTAAATCTGCATTTTTACTTCTGATTAAGATGGGGAATAAGAGGCAATCTAGGAAGGATATGAGTATAGACCTTCTTCAAAGGAAAAAAAATAGAACAAACTGAATGAGAACCATTTCCAGTCTTTGAAAAAGTTACATTCCCTAGGAGTGCAAAGTTTCATAGAAAGGTCAAGAGGGACTAAGGACTACACAAAACACAAAAAAATGTTTGTATTTATCACTTAGCCCATAATGCTCCTTGAGGTACTGCCAAGAGGCCTAGTCAAAAGTGTCAAAGTCCCAAATATCTCTATATCTATGAATTCCTTTTTTGAACAAATAATAAGCATGTCTTAGAAAGATAATAGCAAGTGGTTGATCATGATAGTGAATAAGTCTACTCCACCATATTGAAGCTGATGAAAAGCTATATCCATGTTGTAATGAAGAGTTATTCCATTTTAAGAAATGACCAACTTGTTGCCATGCTTTCCAAATTGACTGAAGAGGGGAAGAAGCTCTGATTTTAAATAAAGGAGACATTAATATCTTATCCAACCAGTTAACATCTTTCCACTTGTTCTTGGCTGTAGCTTCCATGATTTGATGGCAAACCAAAATCTTCCATGGTTCATCTCCATTAGCAACTCTAACAATCCATTTTGCAACAAGGCAAATCCCTTGAGTTTTGGGGTCTATGATTCCAAGGCCTCCATTAGATCTTGGTTGAATGTAATGAGACCAAGAAGAAGCAATGAAACGAGCACTACCATCCCATCTAGACCAGAGAAATTTTTGAATTATTTTGTTTAATTCTTCATATCCTTGCTTGGAAGGCATCCAACAAGATGAGTAGTATACATGAGTTGCAATAAAAAAATTATTAGCCACTTGTATCTTGCCTACCAAGGATAAGAATTTATTACCCTAGGTAAACAACTTATTTTTTAATTTGTTTAAAAACCATCCCCACATTTGTGAGAGAGAGACCCCTATACCAAAAGGAATGCCTAGATACCTTGTTATCTCCCCATGTTTAATATACTTCCATTCTTTAGGAATCTAATGTGGAATAGGACCATCTTGGGACATCGTAAATTCAATCTTATTATTAGATATTTGAGAACCAGAAACAACATAGTATAAATTTAAGATGTCCAATGTGTTGCTAATTTCCTCTTCAAAATTTTTGTGGAAACAACATGCTATCATCAACAAAATGAGAATTGATAACTACCTTATCCTAGGAAATTGAAATACCTCTAATAAGCTTCATCTGGTTAGCCTTTTGAAGAAAATATCCCAAAGCATCAATAGTAAGAACATATAAGAAAGGAGAAAGAGGACACCCTTGTCTTATAGAACGTTGAAGCTCAAAGGAGATTGAAATAAATTTGTTTATTACAAGGTGAGCATTCACATGATCTTTAAATAAAATTTGAACATGATTTTGGATCATTGGACCAAAGCCCAACCACTGTAACATTTTTAGAATGAAGCTTCAACGAATTCTATCATACGCTTTATCAAAATCAAGTTTGACCACTAAAGCATTTTGGCATTATTGTTGAGCCCATTCAACAGTCTCCCAAGCTAGCATAGATTATCAAGTATAAATTTTCCTTTTAAAAACCTTGTTTGCTCATCTCTCACAATATGTTGCACAATAGGTCTGATTCTAATAGCTAGAGCTTTAGCTATAATTTTGTATGAAGTATTCAACAATGTAATTGGATGCCAACCAACAATGGTTTCCTCATTTTTCCCTTTAAGGATAAGTTTAATTAAGCCTTTGTTGATTCTAGGACCCAAGGAACCCTTTTGGAGGGCTTCCAGATAAAGCATATAAAAGTCATCTTTAATATGATGCCACATAACTTGATAAAACTAAGCTGGAAGACCATCAAAGCCAGGACTTCTATTAGCTTTCATAGAGAAAAGAGCATGTTCAAGTTCTTCCATGGAAAGGATCCAATCTAAAAATTGGCTATATAGCCTAGATCAATCATGTTAGGAATACAATTCTTCACATCTTCTTCCAAGGCTTGTTGAAGATCATGATCATTAATCTCCTCTTTAAATAATTTCTCATAAATTTTTTGGAATAAAATAGTAATTTCAATAGTCCATCATAATGTAATCTTCCTTCATCCATTATCGCACCAATTTTTTCTTTCTTATGTTTATAATTAAGGTAGTTGAAGAAAAATTTGAAATCTTTATTCCCTTCCTTAATCCAATGCATCTTAGCTCTAATTTTGGCCCCCTGTGCCTTGTAATGATCTAATTTCCATAGCTGAGTTTCAGTAACAATAATGGAGTTTTGGATTCTTTCATTAAGTGGGTCCACATTTAATTATTTCCTAGCATAAGCCAACTTTCCTTAAAGAGATATTTCTTTACGTATGTGTCTCCAAGCCATTCTCTTGCCAAAGGACCAAAGAAAATCAATGCACTGTGTTAGAGCTGCACACCACCACTCAATCCAAGACTCCCCCTCTTGAGGTTTTTGGAATAGAATTCTAAACTCCCACCAAAGCAAAAACACATTCTTGATTCTTTAAATGGGAGGTATTGAGTTTGTAAGGAAGTTCATCAGAATGAGTAGTGTTATTAGTGGAAGAGATGGTGCATATGATCAAAAAATGATCAGATAAGGTAGTAGAGTAAAACCAACCTGTAAACATGAACCTAAGGGAGAAACCTCCAAATTAAGGTTATGAGAAACATAGAATTGGTCCAGTCTACTCAACTTCCTATCATTTCTAGACCTACAATTGGACCAGGTAAACCAGTTGTTTGCATGGTTGGAGGAGTTATTACACATAGGGTTTGTTACCTCAACAATGTTCTGACAATATAACCATTTTTCAAATTCATCATGGTTGAGTTTAAAATGAGTGAACTAGCTATGATCTTCATGATGCTTGACCATATTAAAGTCTCCTCTAACACCCAATCAACATTAGGAAGGTAGTTGAAATAGAAAGAGAGTTTTATGTAAATATTTGTTTTTAACTTTTTAATAGTTATTATTTTCTTATAAAAGAGTTATATATTAAATATATAGTGTTTTGTAGTGTTAAATTATGTAACATTTTATTAAGATTTGATTGTGTAGTCTTGAATTAAATGTATTGATTATATTTCATAAATAGTGGTTTACAAGAATCTATCTTTTATGAGAATGATGGATCTATTTAACTATCATTACATCTAAGATTGTTGGACCATTCATGTTCATGAGAGATGAATTCTAATAAACCACTTCTCATAAAATATATAAATAAATTTAACTCAAAACTACACAATTAAATCTTGATAAAAACACTAAATAAAAGCATAAATTTAAATGAAAAATAAAAACATATTTTATAATTTTTTTTTGTTTTTTTGATAAATTTATATCTCAAAAGAAATGTTATTAATTAAACCATATTTAACTTTAAGTCATTTACAATATAATACTTTTAATGTTTTTATTTATTAAAGTGTTAAAGTTTTTAGGTTATTTTTGTTTTTATTTAACTTTTTAAGTGTTGTTTTATTTTTAAGAAAACTAATTAATTTTATTTACTTTGTGTGAGTGCTTTGTATGGAATTGTAAAGATGGTGATAATTTGGAGAGAGACAACAAGGTATAGGGTGGGGATTTGGGTTATTCGTTATATTACTCTACTCCATTAATATGGCTTGGAAAAGGCATGTGCTTGTGGGAGATCCAAAATAAAAAAGGGATGATATTGGTTAAGTGATTGGAAATAATTTTCTACCATGAAATCCCAACATCTTTAGTGTTTATAAAAGTAGTGATTGGTATAGAGGGTTTGAGTATGGTAGGTGTATTGAAAAGTGGCAATGATTTGTAGGGATTTGATAATCAAGTTAGCAAAAACATTACTTTATGTTCAATTGTGTTTGTGACTTTTCAATTACTTTTGTTGAAAGAGTTTTCTAATATAAAGTTGTTAGAGGAGGGAGAGGTATGGGTTGTGAAGGTGAAAAAAAAAAAGTATTGAGGGGTCCATCAATAAGCCTAGGATTAGTAAACATAATAAATAAATTATAAAATATAATATATAATATAAAACATAAAGCTCAATTTTGAATTTCAAATCTAAAATCTAAAATATATAACTCAATAAAAAATATAAAGTACAATAAATATGAAATTTAACAAAACTATTCTTTCAATATATAGTTAAAAAGTATGTTTTATATATACTTTAAAAATAATATATTAGTTAAAGTTAAATCAATATAGAGTATAATTAAAAAATATAAATATAAAATTCAAACATAAAAAAACTTAATATTAATAAAATGTCATATAATTTGAAGTGTATAATAATATTATTATTTAAGTGCGTATTTAATTAATATTTTAATTTTAATAATTTTATATATATATATATTAATTTAATAAGTTTATTATTTTTTAATTATTATTTTCATTACTATCTAGATTTTAATATTTTCTAGATTTGCATTTAGTTTATTATGTTCTCTAATATGTCTAATCCCCTCATCAAAATTTTTGAACTTTTGTAAGTAGTAATCTCAATACATACATACCTGACAATGAGTCACAAAGGGAAACACATGATGATGAAATATTAATATCAAGAAGCATTATGACCTTTGTACCATAAACCAAAGAATAAGGTGTAAAATCAATCATTGTACCATAGCCAAGATTATAGTTATAAATTTTTTCTTACTTTTAATAATAATTACGAACATACCTCACAATTATGAATGTAAGTATACATTAAAAAAATTAAGTCAATTATACTAATGAAGTAATCTTAGTAGTACATAAACAATATAAACATTGAATTAGTTAATAATCAATAATATAATTGGATCAATAACTATGAGCCTCATTTATAATTATAATAACTATAATTAGGTCATTAAGCCAATTTTGTACTAATACTGTGCGAATCAAAAGTACAATATACAAATGATGTCTCTATCTTGAATATGCAAGCTACTTGCTTACAATGTCATCAAAACCTGCAAATTATATAATTTTCTTTTAAAATTAACTTAGAATTTAAACATTCAAACTTGTTAGAAAATAATTGCATAATTTATTTACCATCTTTGGTTTGCATTGTATCAATTGTTGTTGGTGTCTGGTTAAGATCAATAGAAAATGGTAGCATATGTTGTTTAGTATTTTGCTGATCATTTAAAGCTACAATGTCATGTGCATTAAATAAATCAAGATACATAAAGAGTTAAGTGTAAGAATACAATATGTAGTTAATATAAATAATATTAGCATTCTTAATTACCTGAAATGGTTTGTTGAAATGTCTGAGTGGAGATAACATTGAGCATTAATTGTTGACTTCTAGAAGTTGTATCTACTATTTATTTTATTAAGTATACAAAAGTGGTTAAAAGTAGGAACAAAACAATTTTCCATTTAATGAATGAATACATTTAATAGTTAGAAAATTACCATCTATAATTTGTATTTTATTTGTTGTTGTTTGGTTTAGATCAATAGAGAAAGGCAATCAATGTCATAAAATATTATCTTCATCATGTAGAGCTATAATGTCTAACATATGAAATAAGAAAATAATTATTGCTATATAAAATACAAAAATAATTTTGAATAAATGTACTCACTATGTTGTTTGATAATAAATCTTTCTTCTTCTATTGTTATGCCTAAATAATTGAAGACATTTTTTTCTTATGCTTTCTACCACTTGTACAAGGGAATTGAAATTCTTCATACTTTTCAAAATTTTCATTCAAGTCTTGATGAATGACATTGCCTCTTTGATGAATAAAATGGTGTTTGTGCATTTTTCTTGGACTAAACCACAGTGATAATAATTTCATATGCATGTTCTCTAAGTTAGGGGTCGATGCAAATTTAGAAGAGAAATCAAGAGATGCATGAAGATCTTTCTAAATCTCTCAACACATTGACTGAAAATAAGTTTTTCATCTACTCTGCTTGGTAAATTTTGGAGTAGTTCAAATTTAAATAATTAATAAATTTATGGAAATTATCATTGGAAGCATATGATGATTTCCATCCATCTAAAAAAAATAAAAAATGATTAAGTAAAAAAATATTAAACAAAATTGATAATATTTCATTAATAAAATGGTGATATTGAAATTTATAGGTTCTTTGGTCTTCACCAATGACAAACCTAGTCACATCTTGATTTTTTGATGGAATAAAACCATCTATAATTGGAATAAGAATTAAAAAATATAAGAACCATAAAAAATAATAAATATTTTATTATAAAGATTGAATCAAAAATGTTATTAATCTCATAACTAAAAGTCCCTTTGAAATCATCATCATTATCAACTGATGGAGTAACACCATCTTTAATTCAATAACCTTACTTTAGTTAGTTTTTAGAAAGAGAAAATATAGTACCCATTAAAAAAAAAATATAATATTTAAATTTCAAAAGACACATACCGATAACTTGATCATGCTTAATTGTTTTGTTTCTCTATATTAGATCTAAAATCTTCAAGACATGCATGCATGAGTTTCCTTTTATTTCCCACTAACAATCACACACATGTAAATTTGGTCTAATTTTTTTGACAAGATACCATTTCATTGTAATAGAGTGACTTCTTATCTTATATGTGTCAGGGAGAAGATCATATGGATAACATTATATTTGGTATTTTTTGGACCTCTCTAATGTAGTTATGCAATATCTTTCTTTTTTGAAGTTAGTTAAAAATCTAGATAATTGTAAAGGTCTTTTATTTTTATAAAATGGCTTTACCTTATGAAGGAGTGTATGGATAAGCCAATCCATTCTCCTTGTACATTTCTTAGCATGATCACTTAGATAATGACTCTTGATGTAGAAGTGGTAAGACTCTATGGAGGCATTGGTTTCTTGATTTACATGAGAGAAGTTCAGAATTATTTTCCCACATTGCTATACAAAAAAACATAAAATTGTCTTAGCAAATACAAAAAACAATTTAAATTATGTAAATGCATAAGAAAAAATAAATAATTTGACAAACTTACCAATACGACCCTCATCATGACACTTAGTTTTTTAAAAACAATCAATGAATTTATTCTCTTCTTTGAATTCCTCCATGATTTTTTTATTAGGTGAGTCGTGATGTTTCCATTGTCACTCATTGCATACATTATCTCACCCAATCTATCAAACATGTTTGTTCCAATATCCTTATTGCTAGAATGCTTGGATTATAAAAGACAGTATTAATCTATGGGGTTCAAACATGTAATGTTTTTTATTAGGTAAGAAACATTTACAGGGTGTTGTACCCTACACAAAGAGCCACAAGGGCCAATAGAGTTCAAGACCAAAAAAATAAAAAAAAGCCAAAAAACTAACACATTGGACCAACAACAAATCGAGATAGATAATAGATAAACAACAGACTAACGGGAATCTCCCCGATTCTTTGATAGGAGATTAAAATCATCATCTCTGACCCATTCCTAACAATCTTCAACATTCTTCTTGTCCATTTCATCCTTCATAAATTCTGACAGGGTACTGGTGACACAGTGGACTAGCTTAACAGTGAAGCAGGTCAAACCACATAATTTTTGTCCAACTTTTTTAGTCTTTCTTACAGCACACAAAGATCCTCCCCTCCAACCACAGTCTTGCCAGTATCAACATGCTCAACGTCCAATAGGTTCGAAGACAGAGAGGTCGAGTCCTCCTTCTACACTTTTCCAATTTTAGGAATGGTGTTGGGCCCTCTAGCATACTCCTCCTCCTCACCCTTAGACTCCTCTTCATCCTCACTATCTTTTTTGTTAGACCGCTCCTCTTCCATGTCCAAGTCTTTAACCTACACTTTTTTTCTATTCTTGGCTAGCCTACCAAAGTGTCAGATGATGGTATTGCCACCAGTCATCACCATCTTCACAACCACTGCATCCCCCTTAGAGTCCTTTCCAACCACATTTTTACCTTTGCTCGGGGGATCCTTTAAATTCTTTCCTTCCTCTTTGCCTTTCTTTTTCAGGGTGAGTTTTCTAGTAGTCTTGGTAGGGGTTGATTTGAGCTCACAAAGACTAGCCACTGCACTAGTCTAGGCCACACCCACATTCCCCTTAAGATTTTTAGCAGCAGGTTTGGGCTTATGTGTGTCAGTAGGGACCGGGTGGTTTTTCTTGATGGGGTCTTTAGACTTGGCTGAAGATAAATTGGTCATAGTGGGAGGCTCAATCTCTTCAATATAGATGACATATATGGGTTTTGGTAGGCATAAAGCAAGATGGAAGTGGTAGAGCTCAAAATGAGGCCCTAGTGGAGTGGCAGGGGAGGAGGATCATTAGGATTCAGGCTAGTAGCCTCAAGACATTTTTCAACAGAATTTTCTAAGTCCATCAGAAGGAGAAAAGGAAAGCTTAACATAATTTTATGTTGAAGGTGGTTCAAAAGAGGGAAATGGTAGAAAAATTAGGTTTTGAATCTACCTTCCAAAGTCACATACTTCATCAGGGTGAGTCACACCTGGTTCCATGATTGAGGGAGAGCCTCCCGCTCAAACCCTAACTATTTGTGCACTGGCTCCTGATTCCCCACAAAGAACATGTTCATATTTTTAGTATCCTAAGTTTTAGTGTGCTTCGGATGCTTCATACCAGTACACAGGAGTCTCGTCGCCTATGTTATCACTTCCTCATTCACATTAAAGGAGATACCACCCAAAGTCACACAATAATCTTTCTAAGAGTTGACAAACTGCGCAAACAGATTAGGGTCATGGCCCACCAGACTCTCCATTAGAGGAGCAAGACCACCCTCAACACATATGTGCCACACCAACATATCTTTGAAAAAATTTACATAGTTGTCTGGATCAGTTCGCACCTTATTACTACCCATAATGTCACTCTGCACATAGAAAAACTAGAAACCCTGAGAAAATGAAAGGTTAGAGATAATGGAAAGGTGAAGAATCACTCGCACATTTAGGATTTTAAGCCAAAAATGGCAGCCTTTAGTAATCAAAGTGGTGGACAGATCACACGCTTGAGTAAGTAATTTCCTAAAAGCAATCTTAGCAGAATCATAAATGAGGATCTCTAAACACATTTAGCTAAGTAAGCAGGACATGATGGGAATGGAAGGTTTTCCTCCCACATAGTAAATGCATAAAAACCTAGGTAAGATGGCCGTGGGCCCAAATTTAGAAACACCAAAAAGGTTAGCTTTCAGAAGCAGAGACAAAATAGCATATATAATAGAACCAATTAGGAGCTTGATCTCATAATTATTAGTCACATCAAAATCAAAATAAAAAATCTTTAAAATATGATGGCTTATCATAATCCCCAAAAGGAGATTACGTAAGGTACGGTCCAACTTAGTCTTAATCATCAAGTACTTGCCACAATATCTCATGAAATCCCTTTTAAAAATGGGCTCCATCTCATAATTTAAATTATGCCACTTGTTATCCACCTCATCTTTATGACTTGTCCACATAGCCCAAAAGACAAGCATGTGGACCCCCCAAAAAATCCAACAAAGTGCTTGATTAGTTATCATCATGTGTCAAGTAAGGGCTTTGTTCCTTCAATATTACACCTTGAATGTCAGGTGGTAGGTTCGCTAAAGAACACCAGCATTTGGAAAATTTCCAATGTGTGCCAAAATTCACTAAGGCATCAGCAACTCGGTTTCCCTCTCGATAAATATGGGTAGCAACCTTTAAATTTAACTTTGACACGAAGAGCGTTATGTCTAAAAGAATATATTTAGTACTCAACCCTAGTAATCTGTCAAAGTTAACAACATCAATTATAGACTTAGAGTAGGGGTTGGGGCCCTAGCTCGGTTGGCTAAATCTTTCCTGTTGCAAGAGGTTGGTCACGAGGTCTAGTCTCCCCCACCCCCGTGGTACCGGAGGGCATGTCGCGCCAGTGCTGTTGGACACATTAAAAATTTTACTAGGTGCACTGCAGTTTATAGGGGGTCGTGCTACCCGATTCCTGCAGTCTAAAAATAAAAAATAAAAAAAAATTATAGACTTATAGTAACCTTCAATATGAAGATTCTCAATCCCCATAGAAACAACCAACTGTAAGCCCTTTAACAACGCTCTGGCTTCCACAATCATAGAAGAATGGAAACCAATCCCCTCAGAGTAACCAGCCACAAAATTTCCTATGCAATCTTTGATCACACCTCCTATACTAGCTTTGCTCGGGTTTCCTTTAGTTGCCCCATCAAAATTTAGTTTATACCAACCACTGTCTAGAGGCTTCCAAATAGTGACACTCCTAGCTAAGGATCTAGTGTTGTCATAGGAGTTAGCATCTAGGTTCTAGAGCCAAGCTTTGGCCATACTTATTTCCTCCTTAGTCGGACCTTTATCTAGGGTTTTCCCATTGAAGAGAAAAATGTTTTTTGGAATAAGCCGAGAACCAATACCAAACACCTCTTTCGAACTCATCTTAATGTTCCTGAAAATCCTATTGTTTCTCTCTTTCCATAGACACTAGCATATAACAGGGGGGACCTGATTCCAAATTTTACTAGGTAAAGGGTGGACAAAGGGTCCAAACCAACTCAAGATAAAGGATCTAATATCCCAACACATAATCCATTGAATCCCCAATTTTCCTGTAGCTAGAACCCACACTTCAACAATAAACGAGTAGTGTAATAGCAAGTGGTCCACCGATTCTTCATTGCACTTACATAAAAATATATGTTGGGGATCTAGAATCCTCTTTTGTCTTAGATTGTCCTGAGTTGGAATCTTGTTATGGTAGGTAGTCCACCAAAATAAGTTAACTTTTGGGATCATGTGTCAATTCCAAACCTTCTTCCAAAGATAGAGGACAATACCCTGGTTTGTCAGCAGATTGTAAGCCAATTTAATTGAAAGATCTCCCTGCCTATCATGAGTCCAAAAGAATTCACCCCCTGTTGGTTGAAGGAAGTCTAGTGAGGGAGAGCAACTCTTGTAGGGACTTGGAAAGGAGGCTCAGATCAGGGGATAAGGGGTAGCAAAGGGTTAAGCCATTCCATTTTCTAGCACCATGAGGGCCGAGGAAGTAATCACTAATATAAATACCAAAGAATCATTGAGCCAATCTCATAAGATTCCTAAATTCAGAGCTTTCCAGGGGAGTATCAAGTAACCAAGGGTCCTCCTAGAATTTGATTTTATTACCATTACCAATCTTCCATTTTATCCCATTCCTCAAAAGACCTTGCAGACTACAAATACACCTCCAAACCAAGGACCCCAAAGGGTGAACCTTTGAGAGGCAGTCAATCAATGGTCTATTTTGAAGGTACTTAGCATTCATGATCTTACACCAATCCTTCCTATCCCTCAGATGGTTCCAACCCACTTTGGCCATTAAAGCTTTATTGGTAGTAGAAACAATCCTAATCCCAAGCCCACCACAACTTTTAGGTTGACAGACCTTGTTCTATTTAACTAGAGCAAATTTCTTTTTTTCCTTGATCCCTGACTAGAGGAAAATTCTTTGAATTTTCTCAAATTTCTCAGCAATATATCTGGGAATTTTGAAAATGGAGAGGAAATAGAAAAGGATACCTTAAAGAATGACAAACGAGAGTTGTAATTTACTAGAATGGCTAAGCAAGGAGCATTTCCACCCAACTAGTTTTCTTTGGATCCTTTCCAATATAGAATTCCAAAAATCATAAGTAACTTCCTTGACAATAAGGGGTAAACCAAGATAAACCAAAGGAAGAGAACCACTCAAACAACCCAGAAAAATAGTCACCCAAGCTTGCAGATTAGGAGTGGTATTAAAAAATTAAATCATGCTTTTATTATAGTTGATGCATTGCCCAGAACAAGCAACATAGTTGTTGAGACAATTTTTCCATTTCCTGGCTTCAATCACAGAGGCTTTCCAAAAAAGACAAGTATCATCCAAAAATTGTTGAATCACAGTCAGCTCTAAGGAAGAGGCAACCTTAATTCCCTTAATGGACCCTTCTGATAGTAGATTAGAGAAATTCTTGCTCAGGACATCCACAATTAATAAACAAATAGAGTGAAAGGGGGTCTCCCTGTCTGATACCTCTCCCAACAAAGAAAAACCCAAAGGGAGACCCATTTACCAGAATAGAGTACTTAACCATTGTTACAAATTCCATTATTAGATTGACCACAGATTGGTCAAAACCAAGCTTAGCTAGGACTTTTGGGACAAAATCCCAAATCACCTTATCATAGGCTTTTGAAATATCTAATTTAAGGGCCATACTAGCGTTGTTGCATCTATCCATGGAATGGAGTAATTCATGTATGGTTATGGTAGCATCAAGGATATGATGACCAAGCACAAACCCTTTTTGAGTGGGTTCGATAATTTTGTCAAGGAGAGGTTTAATGTTGTTCACCAGAATTTTAGAGAGGATTTTATAAAAAGTATTGCATAGATTGATGGGGTGAAAATCAACCATAGATTGAGGATCAACAACCTTGGGGATTAAATCTATGAAGGTGTGATTCAGTTGCTTAAGAATCTTACCATATTTGAAAAAATCATGAGCAGCTAGGACAAGGTCCTCACCTACAATCTCCCAAAAGATCTGAAAGAAGAACGAAGGGAAACCATCAGTGCCAGGAGCTTTGTAAGCCCCCATACTAAAAGTAGCCAACTTGACCTCCTCATGAGTGAAACTACTGAGGATTCCAAGGTTATCATTTTGGGATATAATAGTCAAGAGAGGGTCAAGCAACAAACTGTCGAGAGCTAGATTAGGAGCCTCAACAAGAGTCACATAAGCCATCTAAAAGTAATCTGCAGCCACCAGACCGATTAGGGAGGGAAAATTGACAACCTCCCCTCGTGCATTATGCAATTTAGTTATCTAATTCCTTTTCTTATGTTTAATTAGCAGAAACGTGAAAGAAAGAGGTGTTCCTGTCACCTTCTTTTAGCCATAGGACCCTAGATTTTTGCTTCTAGAAAATATCTTCTTTCATTATAATTTATTCCCACTCCCTTCGGCTCTTTTCCCTGGTTGCAAGTAGGAAGACTGACATCCCTCTCCATTTTCTTTTGAATCAATTTCAATTTATCCCCAACAATTTTTTTTTTGGAAAACATCCCCAAAAACCCTTTTGTTCTAGCCTTTCACCATACATTTGATATGTTTGAGTTTAAAAAAGATCTTGAACATGGGGGAACCACGAACATGAATATTCCACCATCAAAAACTTTTCTTTTGAAATTAGGGTGGGAATTCCACGTTATCTCAAACCTGAAAGGGAATGGACCAACAACATACTGGTCACTTGAGGTTAGTAGCAATGGATTGTGATAAGAAACCATCTAGGGCAAAGCCTAGAGAGTGACACTAAGTAGGCCAGTCTAGTTACTAGAACAAAGGAATCTATCTAATCTAACTTGAATCAAGTCCTCCCCCAGATGCCTGTTGGTCCAAGTAAAAGCTTGGCCCATTAGGTCTATGTCAATCAGGCCAGTAGAACTCTAAGATTTTCTAGATCAGCCATGCTGTCAAAATAATCCATCAGACCACCGCTTTTCTTTGAGGGAAATAAAGGGGAGTTGAATTCCCCAGCCATAAGCCACCGATAACCACTATCATTTTTAATACAGTTAGAAAGAGCTTTCCACAAAGCATAAGTAGCATTCCTCTAGTTGGGAACATAAACATTTATAAGCAACCAAGAGCTACCTGGGTAGGTAAAAGAAACACAAATACTACTTTGACAACCAAATAGCTCGAAGCCATTAAATCTAGAAGGGTTCCAAAGCACAACAAGACCACCTGACACCCTTTCAACATCACTATAGGAGTAAGTGGCCCCTAGCCATAAATACTTAGCAACATTATCAAAAAAAAAAAATTCATCTTGGTTTCTTGTAAAAGTAACACATCTATCTTATCTTCTAAAACATAGTTTTTTAGAGAAAGTTGCTTATGAGAGTTGTTTAGCCTTTGAACATTCCATGACATGACCTTCATTTTAGACCTTTCTTGGAGGACACATCCAATGTCCTCTATTTACCAATGGCTATCTCATTTGTGGTTTCTCTTAACCTCGTAAGTCTCTGGCTAGGTCTTCCAAGCTTGGAATCACCACCCACATCTACCTTTTTCTTCCTCTCTCTTTTCTTTCGGGTTACCCAATTATCCTCTTCAGTAGCATTCTCCAGATTCAAATCCTTAGAGTTGAAAGTTGTCACATCAATAACTCGAATACCCATATCCTCCCATATTTCACCCTCTTCCCCCATATTCTCACTAGTCCCCGCTGAAACCACCTCTAATAGGGCACCACCAGCAAGCTCATCACCCCCAAGAGACAAAGCAGAGGATAGATCAACTATATCCAAAATCTTATCACATGCCAAATTCTCAATCAGGGAAAGATTAGCAAGGCTTGAAGCCAAATCAACACTGGTCTCCAACCCAAGAAGAGGAAACCCAAAGTTAGGGGGTTCAAACAAGTCTAGCAAGGTAGATTTTTCTAGATCACCAATAATTAGAACATCATTTTTAGGAGGAGAGTTAGCAATAGCAGTAGAGTCTCCCGGGTTAGGCTCCTTATTAAAGGACTTACAATCAGAGATAAGGTGACCAGGTTTGGCACACTTTTGACAGTAGACCACAACATTTTCATAGCACACTGGTTGGACCTAGGTACCAAACTTAGAGAAAAGCTTAACAGAGTTAGGAAGTGTCTTATTCACACTAATGTTCACACAAAAGCGGGAAAACACTAACCTAGACTTAGATTTGGTGATGGAGTCAGAAGTAATTTGAAGTGTCGCAAGGAATCACCAATGCTTTTAAAGATTGATTCATCCCAGTATTCTAAGGGCAGCCTAGGCAAGCATACCTAAACCAGAGCTGATTTATTTAGATTCACAGCAGGGTCAAACCCTAGCTTCCAGCGACATAAAGCCAAACTATGTTTTCCATAAACCCAAGGTCCAGAAGAGAGAACAATAACCAAATGTTTCAAGGTTGTGAACTTGAAAAGGAAGAGACCACCTGACATAACGCAGATGTCCAAACTTCCCTTGAGGCACTATTTTGCAGAAGCTCATCTTTGAAGCATATCAACAATGGGATGGAAGGAGAGAAAACGACCCACAACAACGTTCTCCATGGAGGAGAGAATCCTATCACTGACCATATTAGAGATAGAGAAATTCATTCCCGAAGCAATAACTTCCTCCTCAAAAGGAGGTGGATGGTTTGAGCTCTATTTACCATTGGTCAGAACATCCTTCCAACTTTTAGTTTTTGGAAGAATCTTGACCATCGACACTTCAACCGAAGACACGAGTGGCACCAAAAGATCCACAACCAAAGGACCAAATTATCCAGGAGTGTCTCTTGAGGGACACAAGTTCGCTAGAGAAAAGATGAGGCTTGGGTCAAGGGGGGATAGAGGGGGACCATGGGGTACCCCCATGAAAAAATCCACCATGCACACAAGCTATTCAAATGCAAACATAGGAGAGAGGATATATCCACTTAAACATGTAATGTTATACATATTTTAACTAAAGATTTACTTCTACATTATTTTCATCCATGCTTTATGTACATGCCAAATGCATAGAAGTACTCAACAATCAAAGGATAATCTACAAATTACATTAAAAAGTCGATAAGTAACTGTAACAAAGAAAAGGGGAACCCTAAGTTTAATGTATATAGCCTATGATTAATTTCCTCCTTTTTCAAGGGTACATTTGAATGTAAATCAACAAGGTTATTAGATTGACTTTTAATCATGAAGGTGAGCCAATTAGACCTATATTTGCATCTTTTTGAGCCTTGGAATGGATTAGAATTGATTAGCCTTGATTAGCCTAATTAGACTATGTGCCCTAATATGAAAAATGCAAGATTTTGATAATTGATAGATGTAACAGAGTTTTGTAGGAAAATTTGGGAAGGACAAAGTGATGTGTGCTTAGCATATAAATTTGGTATTAGTCAAAATAGGACATAGGCACCCAAGTGAATCTCTATCCTTGTAGGGGTGTCTTGAATATGTTTTCATGGTCCTTTGATGTCAGGTCTGAGACTCACGTTTTCGCTTGCAAACTTGTCAGATCACTGTCGGATAATTTTGTAGTCGAGTTTCTGTGAGTTGACATGGTGTAGGGTTTTGAATGTAGCAACAGACAAATGATCTTCAAAGTTCCTTCAATCCTCTCCAAACTTGAAATCTGAACATTCAAAGAGAGAAGAAATGTTGCGAAATTTAGGGGCTCGCCTTAATCAAACCTCGTGTTAATTTTTCCACTTCCATAATAGAAATGTAATGCATGGGTACTCCCCTTTCAAAACTCAAACTCACAACTACAACAAGAAAAACCAAACAAGAATGCAAGAGAGAACCATTCATTTTTTATTACTGTAGTAAAAAATGACATTAGATTGCTACATTCACTCGCATATGGGCCTTCTTGACTTCACAATCTGCCAATTTTCAAATTGAAGCTAACTCTCCTTACAACTTTGTGCCTTCACCATGAGAAGTCAGCTTGATGCTTCCTCACTGCCATCCCCCTTCCCTAGTTTGATGTTTTTTTTTCTTCAGAAAAACACGACCTTAGGGTTCCCCCCCTAATTCCATGTTTTTTTTCTTCTTTTCTTCTTGTCGATGGAATCTGCATTGAAGTTGGTCACCCATGCTTTCCTAAGCACCGCCATCCACCTCCCTGTAGCATTAAATTTTTTGTAACCATCACTCATCATTTGCGCCATCATCTCATGCAACCATCAACCAAATGATTCTTGCCATGTCCGTCATTAAAACTTAACCACGACACTTCAAAACATTATCGTTCAATTAGCCTTAAATTTTATGGTTCAAATAATAATGTGAATCTGCCAACCACCCATGCCATGTGCCATTAATTCGTACTAGTCAACTGAGTCAACTCACCCCCGATAACCAAAAGTATCCTTGTTAAAGCTTTTTCAGAATGTTGAAGGGACTCCTAATGATGTCCCACTGATATATGTATCTCCCTTTGATGTGAAGCCTTTGCAACCATTCACCGCTGTCACCTTTGCCATCATTATGTTGGAGAGACATGAAACAAGGTCTCTTCGAAATCCCCATGTCACTCTGATGAGTCAGTTAACCAAACACCGAATGTCAAAGTTCATTCCTTCTTCATGCCTCTTACTATCTTCCGAGTAAGGCGTAAGCCCAACCTCCATCTTGCGAAGAATGAAACTCATCCTTACCAACATCCATCCTTTCGTATGTCGGGGTTCGCAGTTCTTCCATACATCATACATCTTTAGTAGTTAAGTCAAGGTGTAATTCTTAATGCCAAAGCTCAATGTTTGACTTCTTCAGCAATGATTAAGCAACAAGCCCAAAGTTTGAAACCCGACCAGACTTAAGAAAAAAATTGACTAACTCCATCTCTAGAAAGCAGCAAACTGTAAGCCTGAGGCCCAAAACTAAAACCTTTACACATCTTCAAACCATTAGACATAAAATCCATTCTCATAGCTAGCAAACCTTAGCCAATTATCCCTTATTGAAAATAAATAAACTTTTTTTTGGTTGATGCAAGATTTCCCTTACAACTTGGATGCTCCTGCATCACAATG